>JARVZY010009133.1:0-32687 GCA_030686995.1 Artemisia argyi
AAATATTTCCGGCCTAAGGATTACTCAATTTGACTTTTTACCCAACTGAACAACACGTCAATGTGCTATGTCTACCTCTTGGAACGTATCCATTTTCAAGAGATACCAAATCATCACAGAAGTATGCGAGAAAGAAGTAAAAACATTATGGATGTATTTCATACCGATGTGAGCTTACTAAGAGTGCCGTTAGTGACAGCAAAATAAGCTTCCAACAACATCTACGTCTCCTCTATGTTTGTGTGGTACTTCTTGCAAAGCTAAAAGATTTATTAAAGCTTTCGAAAATATGGAAGTGAAGAAACTGGAAATACCGGAGTTGATACATATTGTGGACCATGATAGCCTGTGTCCCGTCATAGATTGATCTCCACTGTAGGATAGTGAGTCCATCCTCATTTTCTTCTCGCTCGGATATATATCAGCCATATCTCCATCATCATCCATTAGCTGTTCTATTTCATCTAACACCTTTTCGTGCCTTGATTCAATGCAACAAGTCTGCTTTTCAGTCAACAAACCCGTTCCATGTTCAATGTACTTATTCTTGATGTAAGTTCATGTATCAAGGGATGCACGGAAAACTCTAATTCCTCTTGCTGAATGTTGTTGAAAAGAATATTATGAAATAAGTAAACATAACTTTACTGTTTGACTTTCAAAGTCAAACCTTTGACTTTCTATATTCATAATTATATCATATGAGCTTAGTTTTAAACATACCTTGTAAGAATATTTAGTATTTGTTTGACTTTCAAAGTCAAACCTTTGACTTTCTATATGCATAATTATATCATATGAGCTTAGTTTTAAACATACCTTGCGAAAATATTTAGTATTTTCATATTCATAAGTTTAGTTTGAAGTTGCAGTTTGGTTCTTTTGACTGACGGGTGGGTCAAGCGGGTTGGATTTCAAAATGGGTTCAGCTTGAATAAAGTTATATAAAGTCCTCTTTTTAGATAAATGTTTAGAAAAATTATATTTTTTACTATATATGAATATAAAGCATAAAGTCACGAAACTTTTTTGTTGGTGAGAAAATGGGACGAAAAGAGGACGAAGTCCACATCATTCAGGAAGGTGTAGTTTGAGGGGGTAGGATTATGGAGTTTGGAGAATGGAAATTGAGTCTCATTGAAAATGACCTGACGGGATAAAATCACTTTATTGGAGGTTAAGTCAGGGCACTTGTAGCCTCGATGGTTTGGTGGGTGCCCCAAGAACAAAAAAGGAGAAGAATGTGCTTGAAGATTGTTAATGGTTGTGGATGGAAATAATGGATAACATAAACAACTGGGTTTGCTCGGTAGTATATTAAGTATGTTAGTGGCCATTTGAAGTGCATGATGCCACAAGTTTGGCGGAATTGAAGAGCGGGTGAGAAGAGTTCTACTGATGTTGTTTATGGCACGAATTTTACGTTTGGCCTTACCATTTTGAGAAGACCTTGTATGTCCGACAATGGATTTTGAAGAGTTCTGACCAAGACAAATCCTTCAAAAGCTTTGTATGTTTTGGATTCTCTTAAGTTCCAATGAATATCATTGCATCACATAACCCATGTTTGACTAACCCTTCCACCACTACCATAAAATGCGCTGAATCCGGTGTCAGAAAAGTCCCTGTTTGTCAGATTACATCATTCTCTCTAACAGTTCTAAACTTTCTACAAACCATATACCTTTGCCTTCAAGAAACTCATGGTATGTATCAATATTAGGATTTATATTCTTTCCAACTACTTTGATAGTATACTTCTTGCAGTCCAATAGTGATAAGCTGTTGTCAATTATAGCGAGTTGTCAGTAAATCAAACTTTTACAGGAAACGGGTCAAATGGGTCAAAAAGTCACCAAGCCTCCTGAATTGCTTTTTTCATATATGATGTTTTCTAAGAATCACCCGATTTGACTTTTTTCCCAACTGACCAACACGTCAATGTGCCATGTCTACCTCTTGGGAAGTATCCATTTTCAAGAGATACCAAATCCAAATCATCAAAGTATGCAAAAAAGAAGTACAAACATTATGGATGACTTTCATACCGACGTCAGCTTACTAAATGTGCCGTTAGTAACAACAAAATAAGCTTCCAACAACATCTCCATCTCCTCAATGTTTTGTGTCGTACTTCCTGAACTCCTCATGCTCTTATGTCTACGTAGTGCAAAGCTAAAAGAATTTTTAAAGCTTTCGAAAATCTGGAAGTGAAGAAACTGGAAATGCTGGAGTTGATACAGATTGTGGACCATCGGATAGCCTGTATCCCGTCATAGATTGATCTCCACTGTAGGATAGTGAGTCCATTCTCATTTTCTTCTCGGTCAGGTAAATATCAGGCATATCTCCATCATCATCCATCAGCTGCTCTATTTCATCTCTTACCTTTTCGAGCCTTTGAGTCAATGCGACAAGTCTGCTTTTCAGATATGTGTTACAAGCATGTCTGATATTGGATGTATTTTCTTGATGTATTGTGCTTTCTGCTTTTCAGTCAACGAACCCATTCCAAGTTCAATGTACTTATTATTGATGTAGCAAGGGATCAGCTACAAATTCTAATTCTGCTTCCTGATTGTGGATGAAAAGACTATTATCAAATAAGTAAACAGAACTTTACAAGTCGAATAAAACACATAGGTCTGTTTACTGTTTGACTTTTAAAGTCAAACCTTTGACTTTCTATATCCATAATTTTATCATATGAGCTTAGTTTTTTTTAACATACCTTTTGAAAATATTTAGTATTTTCAAATTCTTAAGTTTAGTTTGAAGTTTCAGTTTAGTTCTTTTGACTGACGGGGGGTCAAGCGGGTTGGATTTCAGAATGGGTTCAGCTTGAATGAGTCATGGGTCAAAACAGACCGGGTTGGGCTGACCCAAAAGTATTATTCAAAGTCTTATTTTTTGATAAATGCTTAGAAAAATTATATTGTTTACTATAGGGGCAATTGCATATATACCACTAAAACTTGCATATTTGCATATATACCCAAAACATGCTTAACTTGCATTGTACATCATGCATTGAAAACTTGTATTTTGAGGAAATATGCAAGTTTTTGAGTTTTAGTGGGTATATATATGCAATTCTCCCTTTACTAAGATTATAAAGCATTAAGTCATGAAACTTATCTGTTTGTAAGAGTTGATTTAGTCCTTTTACCCTAAAAAAAAAGTTGATTTACTACCCGTTTGACATTTCCCCTTTTAACCATTTTCGTAATGAACTAGCCCCGAACTTCAAGGATATAATAATAAGCACTCTTTAAGTTTTTAAAGCCTTTTGAAACATCATATGATTCATATCAGTGTTATGATGATATATTTCGATATTATATTTTAAATATATTTCTTCTTAACAACAACCATTTGAGCTATGACTAAAAATAACATATATTTTGTTGTCCTAAATTCTATACGTTAATAAGGCATAAAATGATAATTCAATCGTGTTCTACTCATCTAACCCATATTAAAACAAATTTCTAGGGTGTTCACGATCCGTATCCTAAACCTACTGCAGAGCTTAAAGTGAGCTCCAAACAGACGCTAAATTTACACGAATAGTCGAACATGATAAGTCTGTTAATGAATATATGATGCATTGTACTTGACCACATATTGTCTTTCGCTTTAAGCAAACAACATAAATACACATAACGATGCAACCCATAACACCACTCTAATGAATACATTTCTCATGCCATTCACAAGTTTATAATTTATAAATCACATTGGTGATTCAAAAACTACTTGAGTGTGCTTTTATAGAAGTTGGTTCTATACTTGTAAAAGTTTTCCCTTAATATACATATAATACTTCAAAAAGAGAATCAAAATAGCCCAAGTGAAATTCTACCATGTCCCTCGTATGATTGTAAAACCAATGGTAAACACTTGGAATCCTAAAGAAGGGAAAAATTGGTGCCTTGGTGGAAGTCATGAGAGTTTAGAAACTTCTTTGGGTATCCCACATCCGTGGAGTTTGTAACCAAAAGTGGCTATATGTATGTAATTTTATTTTAAAAAGGCATCAAACTTGAAATCCGACCCGACCTTGAGTTAAACCTTAAACCATCCAAACGGGCAGACCCCGTAACCCGAACCACTAAGAGAGACTCGTGAAGAGAAACACCTATAACTCACTGCTTCGCTTCGCAATAAGAGGAAAATCCGGATTTTTATTTTATCTGCGAGACTTGAACCCGGGTAAAATCCCTCCCCAAGCCTCAGAAGGGACTCAGGTGACCAACTAAGCTAAGTCAGTTGGTTGAGTTCTATAGACTTGAACCCGGGTAAAATCCCTCCCCAAGCCTCAGAAAGGACTCAGGTGACCAACTAAGTTAAGTCAGTTGGTTGAGTTCTATATGTGATTTAAGTCTCTTTGATATACTATCCTTCTAGGTTCAAGTAATTGATATCGCGATTATTCGCGAAGGGTTGTTTCTCACTGAAACTAACACATTTCGATCTTATATTTATAAATTATTTTTGTTAACGAAAATTATTTAACCTACGATTAACTAAAGAGATCTTTTAGTTCGCGGTTCAAGAAACCGATATCATGAAACTTTGTTTCTCACAGAAACTAAAACACATTTCGATGTTATATTTTAAAATTATCTTTGTTAACGACAACTATTTAACACCATTTGAACTAAAATTAACTAAAAAAAAGTCTTTGTAATCACAAACTCTAAGTTAATAATACCACACCATATTTATTATTCGATTATACCATGTCTATCCCTTACAGGCATATGCGTTTCCCTATCATAATAGAGCATGGGGTATCGTAACCATTTTTTAGGTTAGTTTCTTGATTTTAGAGCTCGGGGAGTGTCTTGAGTTCTTTGTTTAGTTGCCTAGGGTGGGGTATGCCCCTTCATTTATGATTCGAATTGGTTCCTGGTCCTAGTCAGAGACCATTATGTTCGCGCCGGCTATCCAACAAAAAAGCGAGGGAAGAAATGTTCTTGGTTAAGCTTTCACCCAGTGTCACATCAACTTTAACCATTTTACCTTTAACAAAAAAAAAAAAAAAAAAAAAAAAAAAAAAAAAAAAAAAAACATATCATAACCAAACAACAATTTATAAAAACACCCATTCATTTAGGTGGCAGATGTTTTTTGTTATTATTATTATTTTTTTTTTCTTTTTTAGTTCCATATGCTCTTTAATGCGACGTTAACTGGTTAACCAAATGGGTTAATGCCGGCTTCAACAAAAAAAAAAAAAAAGGGGGGGGGGGGGGGGGGGGGGTATGTTAACATTGCTTTAACCAAGAATTGGTGACACCTTAACCATGAATTTGGTTAAGGTACCGGATGCTCTTATTGTTATCTACTTTTTTTTTTTTTTTAATCTATCATAAAATAGCAACTTACTCATGTCCCGTTTTGTTTCGCAAACTTTAAAAAATATAAGTAAATATGTTAACATTGCTTTAACCGAGAGGGGGGGGGGGGGGGGGGGGGGGGTATGTTAACATTGCTTTAACCAAGAATTGGTGACACCTTAACCATGAATTTGGTTAAGGTACCGGATGCTCTTATTGTTATCTACTTTTTTTTTTTTTTTTAATCTATCATAAAATAGCAACTTACTCATGTCCCGTTTTGTTTCGCAAACTTTAAAAAATATAAGTAAATATGTTAACATTGCTTTAACCAAGAATTGGTGACACCTTAACCATGAATTTGGTTAAGGTACCAGATGCTCTTATTGTTATCTACTTTTTTTTTTTTTTTTTTTTTTTTTTTTTTTTTTTTTTTATCTATCTATCATAAAATAGCAACTTACTCATGTCCCGTTTTGATTCGCAAACTTTAAAAAATATAAGTAAATGTACAAGTCTGTTAATGAGTGCATCATGCATTGTACTTGACAACTTCTCATGTCCTAATAGTATGCAGAATGATTCAAAAACTACTCAAGTGTGAATATATGCTTTTATAGGAGTTGGTTTCTTGTGCGAGTGAGAACATATGTGCACCCTCACTACACAATGAAAGTTGAGCTTATCGGCTCTAATCAAATGTTAAAAAGATAGAAACATTTAAGAATGAATGAATCCTGTTGAACCACAAAGATTTGATTTTTTTGTTCCTATAAAGATCCATGTATGGAGATAGTGTAATCAAATTTGTTTCGATAAAAAGCAGCCAAGGAAAGATACATTATTTTTTGGTGCAAGGAAAGATACATTTATGTGAAGAGGTAAAGATAATTTCACCTTTATAACAATTGTTTGGAACTTTGGATAACTTGTTTTATAGTTTGTAGTGTTAAATTAGTCGCTTTAACTATAGACATGCTAAAAATTTCATCCCCTTTGATGATAAGCATTTGCAGGGTGGTTAAAGTACAAAATAAAAGATGTATCTTAACATGTTTAATTACAGTATGTTCCAAAGCAATGCTATACATAGACTTGAATACTTTGCATAGAATCCTTTTTTTAAGACAATTGAAAAAGCCCAAATGAATACTTGTATCTTAAAGAAGGGCAAAATTGGTTGAGAGTTTAAAAAGTTCTCAGGAAATGGATATCCCACATTGGTATAGTTTGTAACCAAAAGTGGCTATATATATATATATATATATATATATATATATATATATATATATATATATATATATATATATATATGGATAGAAATTGTTCACTTCAAAAATGTGTTCAAGTGTCGGAAGGTTTCACTTTTCGGTTCAAGAATTGAATCGTGAAGTAACCCTTTAGAGAGTAAAACATATTTCGATCTTATATTTTGAAATTATTTTTTTTAACGATGCCATTTGACCTAGGTCTAAAAAAGATGGTTGTTGTCCTAATTGCCTAGTTAATTTGGGAGTTGGGACTTGGGGATATATCTTTGTTATATATTTTGCTAATATTGCTTTACTTTCCCCCTTAATATTTGATATAAATTGTTGGAAAAATTAAGGTCAATTTTTTAGAATTGAATGACAATTGATGGTCATGATGTATACTAATGGGATTTAA
Source organism: Artemisia argyi (assembly GCA_030686995.1). Taxonomy (NCBI): domain Eukaryota; kingdom Viridiplantae; phylum Streptophyta; class Magnoliopsida; order Asterales; family Asteraceae; genus Artemisia; species Artemisia argyi. Next base: position 7,014 of record JARVZY010009133.1, read on the forward strand.
GAATAATGTTAATGTTTGGTTAATTGTAATGACCGAATTAAGTGTGTGTTCATGAGCTATTAATAGATTTAATTGTGACCGTTTTTTTTTCCTCATCCCCTGTGCCTATAAATGAGAGCTCTTCTCATTTGTCTAAAACACCCGAAAATACATAAACTAATTCCTCTCCTTTGTTGTTGACTTCAATGTTGTTTTATTTTGTATCGGTTGTAATAGAGGGAAGGCACAGTTTTGGTTCGCCTTGATAACCCGTTTGTGCTAACGGAGTTATCTGTTGTTGTTGTATCCTGGGAGATAGACGTTCACGATTCTCAAGCACCGTGGAGAGGACGAATGTGTCTTAAGGAAAGTGTGAGCATCACACGCCTCAACATTTTCCTTGTTCGTGTTCTTTGAGTCTCAACAATTAAACATAAGGTAAAGTTTTCTATAATTTATGCTTATCCTTTTATTATTTAGGTCTCTCTAATAGCAATATACACATGATATATACAACAATCTTAAGACAGATTTTTTATATTGCCATTAGAGACATTTGTTAATATGGGAATAACTGTTAGCATTAAAATATTTATATATAGAAGTGATGGTCATTCTCATATTGTAACTTTGTGTCGTTTGTTAAGATTACTAATAGTTTAGTCATTGGGCCTTGGACTTGGCAAGCTAATATGTTATGTGCTATGTTTCATAAGCCTAGTTATCCAACCAAGTAACCAAGTCCAAGCCCAAGCCCAAGCCCATAGAAAGCCCATAGGGCATCTCATGTTATGAACTATTTAAACACCTCAAAGGCTCATTTGAGGTGTGTGTTTGTGTGTGTATTGTGTGTGTTTTTTAATAAAAGCTCTCTTCATCTTTATACTCCTTTTCTCTCATATTAACGCCACACATATTGCATCAAGTCACCATCTTTCCTTCTTCTAGTGCTTATATTTGTGTTAAAGTTGATATATCTAAGGTCCTACAAGTGGTATCAATCGCCTAACAATGATTTAGGAGTGTTTTTATCAAGTTTTTTTGTTAAAAAGTTACACTTTTCATTCATTTGTGTACTTTTTCTTCAAAAAAGGTTTGATTTTTACAAGTTTTGGTGTTAAAGTTGTTGTCTTTATTGGAGTTTTAGTGTTTCTAAGTGTTTTGGGAAAGATTTGATCAAAAGAAACAAGTGGAAAAAGTGTTTTTGGTTGAAAAAATCGGATTTTTCAAGCTTTCTGGTCACTTTACGCGTAACTTGGGTGAATAGTACGAATCTACAGCTGTGAACAGTACTTTCTGTCCTTTTTACGCATAAATTTTGGCCTAAAACCCTTTTCTTACGCGTAACTAAGGTCAAAACCCTTTTCTTACGCGTAACTCCGGTCAAAACCCTGTTTTTACGCGTTAGTTGAAAGTCTACGCCTAAATCCTACGCATAAGTGAAGATCCTACGCTTAAGTTCCTACGCATAAGTTCTACGCGTAAGATTCTACGCATAAGTTTTTCTACGCATAAGATCCTACGTATAAGTTTTCTTCAACGATCAGAGATTACTCAGTACTTCCCTGACTTGGATAAGTTTGTGGAATACTTCGACACGGGATATCTTTCAAGCTTGGATAAGTTTGAGAGATCAATTTGGTTGAAAAAACCTTACGCGTAACATTCTACGCATAAACTCTAAGTTTACGCGTAAATTCAAAGTCTACGCATAAACAATCTTGTTTACGCATAACTTTAGATCTTACGCATAACTTAAAGGTTACGCATAACATCTTACGCGTAAGATTATTCAAGGTTTACGCGTAAAATCAAGCTTTACGCGTAAGTTTTTGACTATTGACAACCAAACTTCAAACGGCCATAACTTTTGAACCGTAACTCCGTTTTCGACGAATCAGCTGTCAAAACGACCGCGAGACCGAGAAGAAGGACACGTTGAATATCTAAAGATCATTCAAGCCAAGCTTCGAGGCCCAAATCCACTCCGAACGGAAGTTATTGAGGTTTTAAGGTTCCAAATCAAAATTTTCACCATAAAAACTTGCATCAACTTACACTAAACACAACTCCTACTTCGTTGAAACGATCCGAGAATCAACTTTATCCATCTACACTTCATCAATGGCAACTCAGCAAGACATTCATGCAGCCGGTGCAGAAAACCGACCTCCAATGCTTGAAAAAGGTGGATATCTCCCATGGACAAGCCGCATGCTTCGTTACATCAAAACAAAGCCTGATGGTAAATTAATGATCAACTCCATTACAAATGGTCCATTCAAGCCACGACAAGTTCAAATTGAAGGTAATCCAAATGCAACACCTCCTACTCAACCATTCGTGCGTGAACAAACAGAAGCAGATTACACAGAGGAAGACAAGAAGCAGATCGCCGCTGATGATATGGCAATGCATTTAATCCAACTTGGATTACCACGGGAGATCTTTGCTGCGGTCGACAGTTGTGAAACTGCTTATGCTATGTGGGAACGTGTCAGAAGGATATGTCATGGAACAGAGATTGGACAACAGGACGTTGAGAACAAACTTCTTACGGAATGGGAGAACTTTACATCCACTAAAGGTGAACAGATTGAATCTTACTACACAAGGTTTTGCACTTTGATGAATGAGTTAATCAGAAACAAGTTGACACCTCGAACAATTGCAACAAACATCAAATTCATCAATAACCTTCCAGAAGAATGGGGTCGTTATGTTACAATTGTCAATCAAACAAAGGATTTACATAAGGTGAATTATGATCAACTCTATGACTTTTTGAAGCAAAACCAAGCTGAGGCTAATGAAGTAAGGAAAGAAAGATTGGCAAAGAATCATGATCCTCTCGCATTAATTGCTACTACACCAACACCGCTACCAGTGAACACACAACAATCATCATCATCTTCCACTCACAACTACATGCAACCATCATACGTTCAACAACCAACACCGGTCTACCAACAACAGTTCTACCCACAGCAACAACATGTTATTCCACAACAGCAATACCAACAATTCCAAGAACCAGAATTCACTGAAAATGATGAAGCTACTGCTGCATTAACCCAAGCGTTTGCTTTTCTGTCAAAGGCATTCCAAGGACGCTATTCTACACCAACTAACAACAACCAAAGGATTTCATCGAACACTCGCAATAAGCAGATTGCTCAGCCGAGTTTCAATATGGGCAACGGAGGCCAAATGGTTGGAGTTTATGGGAATCAGCAAGGATATGCTACTGGAATTAACATGGGGAATCAGAATATGCTAAATGCAGGGAATCAGAATGCAGGAAATCAGTATGGTCAGTATGCAGGGAATCAGTTGGGTCAGTTTGTTGGAAATCAGAGGGGTCAGAATGTTGGTAATCAGGCAATGGGTAATCAGAATAGAAATGTTGCAGCTCCAGTAGTTGGGAATTTGGGAAATGTGAATCAAGGTAATCCGGTAAAGTGTTTCAACTGTCAGGGTGTAGGTCATATGGCAAGGAACTGTCCTACTAAGCCGAACAAGAAAGATCTAGCGTACTTGCAGAAAGCAGTGAAGGCAGAGGCAGGATTTCAGTTGAACGCAGAGGAGAATGATTTTATGGCTCTTATGGATGACATGGAAGATAGAGAAGATATCGATGCGAACTGCATATTCATGGCGAATCTTCAGGAAGCTAAGTATGACACGGATTCTGACACACTTCCTGTTTATGACACCAATGCACCATCTGAGGTATCAAACTTCAACACATGTCACAATAATGATATATTTGATATGTCTCCTCATGAGGAACAGCATTCTGAGAAGCTAGCACCCACTTATGATACATACCTGGACACGCCAAGTAGTAGCAATACTCCTTCAGTAACTCCAGATGTGAATCATAATGGAGACTTCGTTTCACAGCATGCTGAGAATGATGAGGAAACACGTGCTTTGTTTGAATCATTATTGAATAATTGTCGTATTGAAATTGAGAATGTGAAAAAGGTCAATCGCGATGTTAAGGCCACGAATGTTAAATTGACCGCTGAGCTTGAGAGTTACAAAGAAAACGTTAAAGCTTTTGAATTTCATAACAAAAGATTGTCTGAATTAGAAACTAGTTATCAAAATTCCGTTTCAAGGGAAAAACAATTGCAACTCAAGTTTGATACACTTGATGTTAACTCTTTCAAAAAGATAAAATCTTTAAACGTGGAAATTTCTGATTTACAAAACCAACTTTCTAAACAAAAATCAGCTTATACCAATCTTGAAAAAGAAAGGGACGAGCTGAAAAAGGACTTTGCAAAGAAAGAAGACAAACTTTTGGCCGAAATCGTAGAGTCAGAACACATGATTGCTCATTTAGAAGAATTAGTGGTTAAGTCGGGTCAGTCAAGTCAAACAATGAAAATGATTTCAAATCAAACTAATCCGGTTTACCATACGAAACATAAAGTGGCTCTTGGTAACAACAACCCCAGTAATCTCAAAAAAGCTCAGCAAGAACAGAATGTTTTGTATAATGGTAATATGATTTACACCAAACATGATCCTCCCGTCGTTCGGGATTCTGTGCAAACGATAGAACATGTCGAAGAGAGCATTACTAAAATGAAACAAAAGGATTTGAAACCCATTGATTACAACAAATTGAACAAACTTTCGGGAATTACTTTTGTTCCACAAAAAGAACCATCTGTGTTTTCCATAAAACGACCATTCTCAAAAATGTTTTCTAAGAAAGTAATTGTTTCCAAATCTCTTTCAAAAATGGAACAAATTTCTTCTAACAACACTTTTAATACAAGTGAGGCTAGAGAAATTTTGGATGACGTTAAAAAGAGAATTCAAGAACTTCAAAATATTGTTGCTTCTAAAACTACAATTGATATTAACAACTGGCATTCCAGTTTTCATATTGAGCAGAAAAAAGTTTTTGAAAACGAAATTACTATCCCACTGAATAACATCAGTGCGAGGGTAATCCATTTTGAACAAGCTTTCTTAAAAGAAACGGCCGACTTTGTCAAGGACCACAAATCCCTGGTAAACGAAGCTAATGAATCTCGTGAAAACATGAATGTTTTGGAAAACCTAAATGATTCTCTCTTCGAAGCTGTTATGACCACTGACATTATGTCCATCATTTTACAAACATACTCTGTTCAAGACGATGAAAGACTGAGAGCTGAGACCTCCGCAATTGTTTCAAAATATGAAAATGCTCTTATAAAGATTGAAAAAGAAAATGTGTCATATTTTAAACAACTTGATCGAAAAAAGGAAGAATGCAAGTATGACAAATTGTCGTATGAGCGTGCCTTAAAGAATATGAAAGAGCAAAATGATCTTTTGAGGGCTCAGCTTGAAAGTCAAAAAGGAAAGGGTGAGGAAACTAAGTTTGCAAAACCGTCGACTTCGGAGAAACCAAATATTTCAAACACGGTTCAAAAACCAAAGATGTCAATTTCAAGGTTTGCTCCAAAAGTCGATGAGAATAAGAATTTGACAAAACCAGTCACTCCAACACCCTTGCCCAAGAAAAGTGAAAATGATAAGATTGTTGATAAAGGAAAAGCGGTTGTCGAAACACCAAAAGTGATAGCACCTGGCCTTTTTAGGATTAGTCCCACTAGTGCGTCTGCCTCCACTTCTAAGACAAATGCGTGCAAAAAGGATAATTCTAAAGAGTCTAGTGATGCTAAAAAGGACAACAATATAAATCCTAATGTGTGTGCCTTACCTTCTACAGGATTAGAATGCACCTCTAGGAGCAGCAGACTAAAGCCTAGGAGCAATACAAGGAACAATAGAGTCTCGCCTGTTTCTACGAGTAGTAGCAAGAATAAAGTTGAAGAAGTAGAAGAACACCCTAGGAATTTATCGCTTTGTAATAAGAAACATGATTCATCTGAATGTAATGTAGAAAGTACTGGTCCTAATGCATGTAATGACTCTGTTTGTTTAATATGCAAGAAATGTTTAATTAATGATGTTCATGATGAATGTGTTTCTAAGAATGTGAATGTTACGCCTGAACAGAAGTATGTTCCAAAGGGAACTAGTGCTAGATCTAGATCTATAGAAAGATTAGTTGCACGCTTTAGGTCTACCACTAGTAGTCGAATGCCTAGGAACTACCTTAAGTTTTGTATGTGGATACCAACGGGTAGAGAGTTCACTCTTAAGGATGGCAAATTGGAATTTGTTCAAAATAAAAATGTTGCAATCTTTGATAAGTGTGATTCTGCTTTTACTCCTAACCACATGGAACCAAATTCAAAACGGTTTCCAAATACAAACTCTTCTGTTCTTGGCAGGTTATCGAAATATGTCTTTGGATCGTCGACTCGGGTTGCTCCAAGCACATGACCGGGAATTTAAAGCTGCTGATCAATTTCATCTGGAAATTCATGGGAACTGTACGCTTTGGAAATGATCATGTAGCAGCTATTCAGGGTTATGGAGATCTTCAGTTTGGGAATTTTTTAATCACTCGAGTTTACTACGTCGAAGGGTTGGGACACAACTTGTTTTCAGTTGGGCAGTTTTGTGATGCAGATTTAGAAGTTGCATTCAGGAGAAACACGGTTTTTATAAGAAATTTGGTTGGTGATGATCTTTTAACTGGTAATCGTAGTACAAATTTGTATGCTATCGACATCAACCAAATGGCTTCTACATCACCAATTTGTCTTATGACAAGGGCAACCGAAACTAAGTCCTGGCTGTGGCATAGACGTTTATCCCATCTTAATTTTGACACCATCAACAAGTTAGCCAAAGACAACATCGTCACCGGACTTCCTAAGTTCAAATACACCAAGGAACACCTTTGTCCATCATGCGAACAAGGAAAAAGCAAAAGAGCATCATATAAACCCAAAACCGTACCTAGTTCGGAAGCAAGGTTACATATGTTGCACATGGACTTATGTGGCCCAATGAGAGTTGAAAGCTTTAATGGGAAGAAGTATATTCTTGTTATTGTTGATGATTATTCAAGATATACTTGGGTAAAGTTTTTGAGATAAAAAGACAAAGCACCAGGCATCATCATCACCTTTCTGAAGCGTATTCAAGTTCTACTTCAAGCTCCAGTAAGGATTGTAAGAACAGATAATGGCACAGAATTCACTAATCAGGAGTTAAGAACCTACCTCGAAGATGTTGGAATTACACATCAAACATCAGTTGTTAGAACTCCACAGCAGAATGGGGTAGTTGAAAGAAGAAACCGAACTCTTGTGGAAGCTGCTCGCACAATGCTTATTTTTTCTAGTGCACCACTATTCTTATGGGCTGATGCTGTAGCCACCGCTTGTTTTACTCAAAACCGATCCCTAGTCCATCCGAGATTCAATAAAACCCCATATGAGCTAGTGAACAACCGTAAACCTGACATCTCTTACCTTCACGTGTTTGGCGCTTTGTGCTATCCGACGAATGACAGAGAAGATCTAGGGAAGTTAAAAGCTAAGGGTGATATTGGAATCTTCATTGGATATTCAGAAAACTCGAGGGCATTCAGGGTGTATAATAGACGTCAAAAAGGATAATGGAGACGATGAATGTGAAGTTTGACGAAATTTCACAAATGGCTTCTGAGAGATACGCTCTAGAACCCGCGCTTAATCCAATGGCTTCTAATCAAAATGGATTAGGACCCGCACCAAACATGCAGACTTCTGGACACATCAGTTCAGGACTCGTACCTCAAGGAGCTCAATCAACAAACACGGATAAACCTTCAGAACAAGAACTGGAAAATTTCTTCGAGTTAATGTTTGATGAATATTATGGTGGAACTTCGACAAATGCATCTCAACAACATTCCGCTGCACCCGCTCACAACCATCAACCACCACTACCATCACAAGATGCATCCACTACAATCGAAGCTGAAGCACCAACTACATCAACATCATCTACATCTACTCAAGCAACTCCAGTACTTGAAACTGAACTACCAAGAGTTGATGAGCAAAACCAAAACACAAATTTTCAAGAAGAACCAACAAATAATTCAAACGATGTTACGTTAGAAGAAGAAGAAGAAGTATTTGAAAACCCGTTTGCATCAGACTCTGCTGAATCTTCTTCAAGGTTACAAGAACCATCTAACACACATTCGTTCAACCAAAGGTACCCTTCTACGTTTCAATGGACAAAAGACCATCCGTTAGTACATGTTATTGGTGATCCTTCAATGCCAGTTTAGACGAGGAGACAACTTGCCACCGATCTCGAATTGTGCATTTACATTTGCTCAATAAGCACCAAAGTACCAAAGAACATTCGGGAAGTAATGGCAGAAAACCCTTGGATTGAAGCGATGCAGGAGGAATTTCTTCAATACCTGTTACATGACAGTTGGGAACTTGTTGAACGACCACTTGATAAACGAGTTCTTGATCTCAAGTGGTTGTGGAAGAACAAACTGGATGAGGAAATGACTGTCATTCGCAACAAAGCTCGTCTCGTGGCTAAAGGATATCCACAAGAAGAAGGGATAGATTTCGAAGAATCATTCGCGCCTGTAGCTAGACTAGAAGCAGTCCGGATTTTCTTAGCCTATGCAGCTCACAAAAACATCACAGTCTATCAGATGGATATTAAGACAGCTTTCTTGAATGGAACTCTGAAAGAAGAAGTGTATGTGAGTCAGCCAGAGGGATTCATCGACAGAGATCATCCAGACTACGTCTACAAGCTTAAGAAAGCCATTTATGGTCTAAAACAAGCTCCAAGAGCGTGGTATGACGAACTATCATCTTTCTTGCTTAAAAACAATTTCACCAAAGGAACGGTTGATGACACCTTGTTTATCAAAAAATTCAAAGATGACATTTTGATCGTTCAAATTTACGTGGACGACATAATTTTTGGATCAACCAATCCTAACCATTCAAAACAGTTTGAAAATCTCATGAAAAGTAAATTTGAAATGTCCATGATGGGGGAACTAAAATTCTTTCTTGGTTTACAAATACATCAATCCCCTCGTGGTATTTTTATCAATCAAGCTAAATATACAATCGAGATTTTGAAAAAACATGGAATGGAAAACTGTGATTCCGTTGGTACTCCAATGGTCACTTCACCAAAAATAGGTGCTGATTTGTTTGGGAAACCCATCGATCCGAAGAAATATCAGAGCATGATCGGTTCTCTCATGTACCTAACTGCTAGCCGACCCGATATTCAATTTGCTGTTTGTTTGTTAGCACGGTTTCAGGCTAAGCCTACCGAACTTCACCTCAAAGAGGTTAAACGGATCTTTCGGTACCTACGAAGCACCATTAACATGGGACTTTGGTATCCGAAGGATTCGGAGTTTAATCTAACAGCATTTTCAGATGCAGACCATGCCGGTGATCAAGTTACAGCAAAGAGTACATCAGGTGGAGCACAATTTTTGGGTGAAAAGCTTGTAAGCTGGTCGTCAAAGAAACAGGATTGTACTGCGCTATCAATCGCCGAAGCCGAGTATGTGTCTCTATCTGCGTGTTGTGCCCAAGTTCTTTGGATGCAGACACAGCTCACAGATTATGGCTTTACTTTTGACAGAATACCTATGTATTGTGACTCAAAAAGTGCCATAGCCATCTCGTGCAATCCCGTACATCACTCTAAGACGAAGCATATCAAAGTCCGCTACCATTTCATCAAAGAACACGTGGAAGAGGGTACTGTTGAATTATTTTTCGTTAAGACTGATTACCAACTCGCCGATCTATTTACTAAAGCCCTTCCAAAAGAAAGGTTTGACTATTTAGTTCGACGAATTGGCATGCGAAGCCTAACTCCTGAGGAGCTAGATCGTCTTCTCGAATCTTCTTGAAAAATATTTTCAAAAACGCTTCGCTGTAAATATTTTTGAAAAAACAAAATACAAAATTTGAAAAACCAACAAAAACAAAATACAAAAATAAAAAATTTCAAAAAATACAAAAACAATATAAAATCAAAAAATCCAAAAATATTCTTCTCACGACATGTCTCTCGTATAAATCAATATTTTGTACGTCTCTAGAAATGTCATTCAAAAATGATACAGACATGTACAGATGCTTGAACGGGAGTTCTTTTTAATGTTTTTCTAAAACATGTCGTTTCTCAAAAGTTTCTTCACGATGGCTTTCGTATACTTCAGTACGAAACCCGTACTTAAACGATGACTTCTGATTATTTTTCAAATCAAGGACTCGTACGTTCAATAACGAAATCCTTTTCAAAAAGTTCGAGTCTAAACAAACGAAAAAGATTTCAAGCATAAACTCGTTTTCAAACAGAATTCTTGAGCACTTTTTCAAGTTTGTTCAAAAGATTCCTCAAAATCTCTCAACATAAGTGCTCAAGAAAACTCCCTCTAAACCCTTAATTGATTTTAAAATGTGCTATCATTAAGGGGGAGTTCAAACACAAAATGTTCCAAATTCATGCAAAATCTGTCTTTCTCTCCAAAAGCTTTTTCTTAATCAGTTGATATCAAAAATATCACGTTATGCTATTTTTGAGGGGGAGAAGACATGATTAAAATGTGATCAAAGATGTTTAAACTTTGTGACTGAATCTCAAAAGAGCTCGACTCAGAAAGTACCAATGAATTGACGAAGCTTAAAATGTCAGTAATCGAAAGGACTTGTCCTGGACGGGTAATAATTTCAAGCTAGTCTAACTAGTGATGTAAGCGTGTCTCGAATAGGACTTGTCTGAGTAGAATGTACCATATCGAGAGACTTTCTTTGGACTCGACCAGGACGGGTAATAACTTCAAGCTAGTCTAACTAGTGATGTAAGCGTGTCTCGAATCGGTCATGTTCACTGAAAGTGGATCAATTCAAAAAGTGCAAACTCCTCACACATGTGCAAATTTCTTAAATATTCATGAGCACATGTAAAGGGGGAGTCCTTCAAAAGAAATGCAAAACTCTCGAAGTGTCAACAATGTGTTTTATTATCATAAACACTTTGAGAGATTTTTCATATGAATGGTTTTATGGCAACAATAGGATAGTCATGGAGTTATAAGGTGACTAAGGTTAGGAAAAACCGTCCTATGATCCGCCAGAGCCGGAGGGATCTACCCAAGGACAAATCCAATAGATTAGAATTAGAAGTCCTTAGGTATGATTGAAAAAAGAAGAAATGAGAAAGGAGAAAGAAGGGGTTGAAGAATTAAAAAGAAAAGTTATGAAAAAGGGTGAAAAGAAATAGCCCTCCAAATGTTCAACCTTAGGGCAGAAACCGGGTTCAATTCATATGCTACTGGTTGTTACTAAGGTGACACCGGTATTGAAGATAAAGACGTCATGGACCCAGTGACGCACTGCACTAAACCTTCTTAGCCACTCAAGTTCTCTTAAAAGAGCTTGTTTCATTATCACGGGGAACCGGCATAATCTATTGACCTGTCTCTTAGAGATGGTTGATATTGAAGCAGGAGACCTCTCCCTAATCTCCGCATAGGAAACCAAATGTGCACTTATCGAGTCTAGAGCCCCGAGATTCATCAAAAGATCTCATAGGAACACATGATATTTCTACACTGGTTGTTCATCATTAAGGACGCCAGATGTAAACTTAAGAGTCCTACGCAGATCTTAGCAATCTGCCAGAATATTTATGAGAGAATTCACGCAAGTGTTTCTCAATGATTGAATGGAAACTCCTGCCAGGGTCAACATCAAGCAGCCCTGACAGCAGGTCACTTCGGTAATTCTTTATGGGCTACGCTTAGTGTTCGCGGTGGTTTCAAACGGTCTACAGTCGTGGAGTGATCCCCAGCGACTCACCCAGTCATTGAGCTACTTAGTAGGTCTCGTAAGCTCTTTCGGGAGTATCTGATATGGGAACGGCCATGGTAAGGGTTAGAAGGAGTCTTCACACTATGCTGTTGACGATCTCTAATTCTTATCTGTAAGTACCGGTTGATTTATTGCTAACTGTTTACCTACAGGTACACATCATCTCCATGGCGACAGATTCCACATGCTTATACATACATCTGGAAGTTAAAGAAAGCTCCCTCAAAGATCTTTACAACACAACGTTCAAAGAAAGATTCTACGCCAAAAAGAAGAATCTACTAAGTATAAAGACTAAAGATCTAAGTGAAAGTAAGGGAACTACGTGCATATAAATATCAAAGTCCAAAGATGTATGAGCATGTTGGAATGGCAAACAACCACCACAGACGCAGAAGTGACGAATGGCAGATAACTCCACATCACAAAGGAACAAAGAACGATGAAAAATCAGTTATCAAAGATCACAAAGCATGAAGGAACAAAGACTAAAGACTATTCTACAACGACACTCAAAGTTAAAGACAAAGAATACGGAAGACCCACTCACGTGGAGCATCATTCGAATGACCATCCCTTAGGGGGAGATTGTTAGCATTAAAATATTTATATATAGAAGTAATGGTCATTCTCATATTGTAACTTTGTGTCGTTTGTTAAGATTAGTAATAGTTTAGTCATTGTGCCTTGGACTTGGCAAGCTAATATGTTATGTGCTATGTTTCATAAGCCTAGTTATCCAACCAAGTAACCAAGTCCAAGCCCAAGCCCATAGAAAGCCCATAGGGCATCTCATGTTATGAACTATTTAAACACCTCAAAGGCTCATTTGAGGTGTGTGCTTGTGTGTGTATTGTGTGTGTTTTTTAATAAAAGCTCTCTTCATCTTTATACTCCTTTTCTCTCATATTAACGCCACACATATTGCATCAAGTCACCATCTTTCCTTCTTCTAGTGCTTATATTTGTGTTAAAGTTGATATATCTAAGGTCCTACAAGATTTTTTATATTGCCATTAGAGACATTTGTTAATATGGGAATAACAAAATAAGGATGACTTTCGTACAAAGTTTTTACAAGATTAAAGTAATATTTAGAGCTTTAATTAATTTATTTAATTTTTGGTCAAAGTATTTGTTGAAAGTTAATTGTGACTATTCATATGTAACTGCTACGCTACTTTAAAGACGAGAAGAAACATAGTATTATTTTTCTTGTCTTCTATTGAATCACTGTTAGTGTGTAAGCTAAGGAAATAATAAAGTACCTTGATCGATGTCATAAAACGAAAACTGTTTTGGAATTTTTTTAGTATTTTTGCTCTCTGTAGGCATATTTATTAATGAACATGGAATTGCTTCAGTTGATTCTAGTTTTGAATTCATGTTTTATTGACCAAGTGTGTTGAGAAGTGACGTACATACATGCTAAGTAAAAGGTAAAGATTGTTGGTCTTTATGTTTGAATAAAACATGGAATGTTATGGGTGACTATAGTGATTAACTTTTCTTTTTTTCTTTTTTTTTGAACAAAATAGTGATTAACTTTTCGTTTTATTAAACTGATGTAGTAAGAGGTCATGAATAATGAAATAATGAGTTTGTTTAATATATTAAAAAGCTTTATTGCTATTTAATTGGCCGTTATCATAGCATGAATTGTTGATATGGTATATGATAATTAAGCGGAGACAAGTTTGCATTGTTAAGTATGTTGTTTTCTGTTTTGGCGATGAAATATCATGAAACCTTGTGAAATATACAAACTGTTGAACTATGTAGTATTGAAGTTGATTATGAGCTCATGTGGACGTATAACGCAAAGCACAAAGAAAATGACACCTTTTCTATGGCTGGTTGTATATATATATATTTTTATTGTGGTCAAAGGTTTTTCATGAAACATACTAATGAGTTGATTACACTTATTGAAATTAATGTTGATAATTATTATTCAATAATTACATATGAGTGATTTGGGGAACAACGGTTTGATTTTTAACGTATAAATTAAAGGTTTACAAGAACATGACCTCCTCGCTTTTACTCAAATATTTAAAGATAAGCAACAAATTGGTCGTTATTTTTTGTTGTAGTTTTGATTGTCTCTAAATCATTACATCATGATAGAAAAATTGAGTGCTCAAAGCATGTTGGGTGAAATCGTGTTCTAACACTAGTTTGTGTAACTAGTATTGGTTTTATGATGATTAAACTCATTCTGGTGGAATGAGAATTTTGGTGTTATTTGGAATCAAAAATATTTGCTATCACAATTATGCACTCGTGGGAAAAAGTGCTTTGTTCACATAATAAACGAATGAATTTTGATTCCAATTTCGTTATGCTGCACTATAAGACTTTAAACTTGATATTGTGGAAAGTTTGAGTCGAAATAGGTGAACCGTTTGGTTACAAAGTATTTTGGTACAACAATTCATTTTGGATAATATGTTGTCACAACTGCGCATTCATGGGAAATGTATTATTCACGTGGTAAACATTAAATGGGTGAACCATTTGGTAACGTTATTTACTTTGGTACATCAATTATTGGAATTTTATGTTGTCACAACCGCAATGTCATGAAAAAAATGTGTTTTTCGCATGGTAACAAATGAGTTTTGCATCAATTTTTTTCGAGTAACAATGAAACATCTTAAACTTGATTTGGAAAAAAAATGGTTGAGCTTAAATGGAAGAATCAGATGATCGCAGTTTGTATTTTAGCACAATATTTTTTCAAGCGGCTTATATATATTTTTGTGCTAATATTTGTGTTGATTGGATGTTGTTTGGTAGAACATTGTCTGGTTGTTATAATACAAAATTATGTTATATTTTGTTCAACACAAAATCGTTTGTTTCAATTTTGGTGCAAAATATTGTGGCAAAGTAGTGCCTATATAAAGTGGTTTGGTGCGGTTTTGTGTAACTAATTTTGTAACATGAGAATAAACAAGTCGCTCGATTTTGTATCGAATATTGGGAGTTTGGATGTTGCAAATATTCTGTTGTGAATATTGGTGCAAATAATCAAACTATTTGTTATTCTAGAGAGATGAATAATCGTCAAGACTTGTTATTAACTCATATTGCTAATAATTGAACGGTTAGTCATTATGTAATAAATGACTATGTGTTGAATATAAACATGTAGGACATTGTGAAATGTCAAGAAAGAACACACATATAGATGACAACGAATTACGTTGGTTTATGTAACTAACTTGAACGGTATTATTGTCATCCAATGTGAGATATTGTCCATTTGCTAAGTTGGACATATTTTGATTGTGTAAAATGATTACACGTTGATTTTATGTGATTATAATCACGCAATAAATTGTGATAATCACATAATGATAAAGAGATTAAATATGATTATATATATAATCACAAGTGAATTGGAATGACACGTTATAAGTGTAGGACTTACACATATAACTGGGATCCTCCTAAAACATGTGTGTTTTAAGGTGGTGATTTGTCTAAAAGAAGAATGTTAGTAGATGAAGCTAAGAGTAATCAGAATGATGCATCTTCTGTCATACGCTTGATTCCTTGGTCTATAGCATGCTAGATTTGGAATCTGTTAATTATGATATGGAAAATAATTAACATAAGACATACAAAAAGTGTGCATACACTAGTATGAAACTTGTGAGGTGACAAATTACTAATGATCTTGGTGTCATATCCATGTGAGAAAAATCTTATAAACAAGATTAATATATTGAAAGGGAGAACCTTTCTACAAAATTCTTGAGATAAATTCCATGTGGGGGATTCCGGCCTAGCTAGAGTTCAAAAGGACATCAACAAACATGAAGTTCTTGCCTATTTGGAATACTCAAGAATTACTTGGAACATGATACACTTAAAGAGTTGAATGAAACTCAAATTTGTACAGACATATTATGTCGATACGACAACTACTCTCAGTATGAGTTATCCCTATTGACAATGTGAAGTCATAGAATAACAATGTGGATCCGCTTGCGAAATGCTAAATGTGAGAGTTAGTTATAAAGTCGTGAAGAGGAATGAGACTAAAGCCCTTGAAAAGTTTATATGAAGGAAAACCTAACCCAGCTGACTTGTATAAACTGAGGTCACTGTGGGGGAGTAATAAACTCCATATTCATTTAAGGGAGTTAGTAAACTTCCTAGTCCATTCCTATAACAGTGGCAATATGAGGTTAAGCATATAGCTTTTAATGATTAATCGAGAATCACCTATGTGAGATAGAAGTGGGGTCGCTTCTAAGGGAATTGTGGGGGCGCAATTCTTAACAGCTCTCACAGAACCAGGCTAATGTTCATGACCATAACGAACATAACTATGAGAACCAAAAAGTGTCAAGGAGATATTTGTGTGAATATATATTGTCGTCTCCACAAACAGCGGACAGTTCAAAGACATCGAGTTCTACTGGCTGCTAGGAGTCTAAGTATATTTCACAAGGGAAGGTTCAAAGGGTAACACCTACTTATCCTTTGCAAATATCAACTGCAAAACTCTATTACAACATCGAGTCATTGAAATTTGTTTCCCGTTATCAATTTCATTCATGTGGGGGATTGTTGGAAAAATTAAGGTCAATTTTTTAGAATTGAATGACAATTGATGGTTATGATGTATACTAATGACAATTGATGGTCATGATGTATACTAATGGGATTTTAGAACAATGTTAATGTTTGGTTAATTGTAATGACCGAATTAAGTGTGTGTTTATGAGCCATTAATAGATTTAATTGTGACCGTTTTTTTTTCCTTATCCCCTGTGCCTATAAATGAGAGCTCTTCTCATTTGTCTAAAACACCCGAAAATACATAAACTAATTCCTCTCCTTTGTTGTTGACTTCAATGTTGTTTTATTTTGTATCGGTTGTAATAGAGGGAAGGCACAGTTTTGGTTCGCCTTGATAACCCGTTTGTGCTAACGGAGTTATCTGTTGTTGTTGTATCCTGGGAGATAGACGTTCACGATTCTCAAGCACCGTGGAGAGGACGAATCTGTCTTAAGGAAAGTGTGAGCATCACACGCCTCAACATTTTCCTTGTTCGTGTTCTTTGAGTCTCAACAATTAAACATAAGGTAAAGTTTTCTATAATTTATGCTTATCTTTTTATTATTTAGGTCTCTCTAATAGCAATATACACATGATATATACAACATAAATTAGGCAACGTGTTTGTATAAAATTGTTGTTACCATTAACATCCATTTAAGTTGTCTGTCTACTGTCACTACATTGCAAACCAGTGCCGTTGCTGCTCAAGGGTTGCATATGTATACATCCTGAAGTGCCCGGCTCGTAGAATCCAACAACTTTACAGGGTGCCAATCTGCATGTCGTTTCCCGTACAGTTTAATGTTTATGTTGTTTGTTGAGTTTGATAAGACACGAAGAAGACAAGATTGAGATGGTTTAATGATTTGCCGTGTTTCGGGTATTTGCTGTTGCGTTTATGGTCATTTCTTGCTGCCAGAACGTGCACAGATAACTTTCAAGTAAATGTTGTGTTGTTGGTTTTGTTTTTTCCACATTGATGATAGTTTTTCGAGTATGCCACATTGGTGAAAGTTCTAACTAAAAGTAGCTATATATATACCAGCATAGACATTTAAATAGTTATCTTCTAAATGTTTTTGGTCCTCTTCATGAAATGCAATTTCGATCTGACATTTTAGAATTATGTTTGTTAACGAAAACCATTTTCGATCTTATGTTTTAATATTATTTTTAATGACAACCATGTGCGCTATGCCCGACTAAAATAATTCTCTAATTTTGTTCTCCTAAACTTAAAGTTAATAAAGACAATTCATTAATACATTCAGAGTTGGGAATATTATTTTACTTTCCCCCTGTTTTACCATTTGTTAATGACAATCATGTTAGTAAACATATAGTTTTACCAACCAACAAGGTTGTTTTGGTCACGCAGCATTACAATTGTTAAAGATTAGAGAAATGAGCCGCTCAAGATGCAATAGACTAGTATCCTTCTTCACTAATCACTATGCTTTCTTCGCTGATAAGCGACTGCAACAACAGCAAATATTGCAAATCCAAACACGGCTGCACCTCAAAAGATGATTGTGACTTTTGATTCTTCATGTATCTGCATACCAATTCCAAGAAATGTACAATAAACTTATTCACTTAAAACCAGTTTCTGAGAACAAATGTAAGATAAAAGTTGCACACAAAATATACAGTTTAACTACCTTGGTCAAATGAATTAGTTGCTAGCTTCAAGAATTATAAGCGTCATTTAAGATTTTTTTAAAGTGTTTTATAACATATAATCAAAGTTACGATGATACTACAGTATACTAAGAAAGTTGAACATGCATTACAACTGCATTCCATGTTAATTTTGAGTTTAAGAAACTGTCCGTTTGACCTCAAAGTCAAACTGTATGATGATACCACTGTATACTTAAATAAGTGTCACATTAGTCATTGTAGTTATTGTGTAAGCTATAAAATGGAATAAAGAAGTTCGCACAATTGGAAATAAAGTACTTCACATTAGTCATTGTAGTTGAGAACCGGATCATTCAGTTCCAAAGACACCGCAACAAGTATATAGAAGAACCCATAACTCCGGTATGGCTCTTTTCAGTGTTGTAATTTGACTCCAAAGTTTGAAGAGATTTCAAGAATGACGTAACCTTAGATGAATTTTTATCAAGAAACATAAAGGGTCTTCATTGCAACATTTTTCAAATCTACTTTTATTCGCACGTACTATCCGAGTTTCTTCATGTTCTCAACATTTTAGGTTTGTTTTTCACGGTTTTAGGTATAGTATCAAGCAAAGATGTTTCATGTGTTCAAAGTTAAGAGGCGTAGATTTCATTATTTCAATTTTGTCAACACAATTTCAAGTTTAATTCAAGGTTTTGGTAAATTCAAGTGGTTTGTAATTTTAAGAGTTTCCACAAATATATCATCATTATGAGATCTTTCTGATCTCTTTAAGCAGAACTTTATACTTTCTAGAACATGATACACAAAACGATCCAACCCAGAACACCACTCTAATTAACAAATTTCTCATGTCCTGGTAGTATGCAGAAGTTTTTACACTTAAAATCAGATCGTTGATTCAAAAACTATTTGAGTGTGCTTTAATAGGAGTTGGTTCTATACTTATGAAAGTTTTCACGTAATTTACATATAATACTATGAGAAGTATTATGTTTGACCTCATCAATTGAATGAGGGGAAAGAATTGTATTTATATAAAACATACAGTAATGAAAAGGGAACATAGAATATAATACAATAATATATTTGTTATCTAATACCCCCCTTCAATCGGAATGGTGGCGGCCCAAGATGTAACATAGCACGAAACTGTTCAAACTGCGCACGCGGAAGACTTTTAGTAAAGATATCTGCCACCTGAAGATTGGTCGGAACAAATTTGGTATAAAGTTTTCCAGAATGAACAAGTTCCCTTATGAAATGATAATCCAAGTCAATATGTTTTGCTCGCTTGTGGGAAACTGGATTCTGAGTCATGAACAAGGCGCTTTTGTTATCACAAAGCAAAGTAGGCCGATCAGGAGGCAAAGCATGGAGTTCTCTAAGAAGATGAGTAATCCAAACAATTTCAGCCGCAGTATTCGCCATTGCCCGATATTCTGATTCACAACTAGAACGAGAGACTGTAGGCTGCTTCTTTGCACTCCAAGAGACAAGATTTCCTCCTAAGAAAATAGAATAACCATAGGTGGAGCGGCGAGTATCCAAACAGCGAGCCCAATCAGCATCCGAATAGCCAATAATAGAGGATGTATGAGGCCGATTATAAGTTAAACCAAAGGAAAGAGTGCCTTTGACATAACGAAGAATCCGTTTAACAGCTTGAAAGTGGGCAACCTTAGGGGCATGAAGGAACTGAGAGACCTGGTTAACAGCATAGGATAAGTCGGGACGAGTGATGGTTAGATATTGCAAAGCTCCAACCAAAGACCTGTAAGCCGTAGGATCAGTGCAAGGGTCCCCATCAATAGTGAACGACTCATGAGGAGCTAAGGGAGTGCTAACAGGTTTGGCATCATACAGAGCAGCACGTTGAAGAATATTCTGAGCATATTTCGACTGAGTGAGAAATAAGCCCGTGTCAGTGTAGGCAACTTCAAGACCCAAGAAATAATTTAGAGCACCCAAATCTTTAATAGCAAACTCATGATTAAGACAAGAGATAAAGGTGGTAACATTAGATTCATTGTTGCCAGTAAGAATGAGATCATCAACATAGACCAGTAAGTACATGATGCAAGAACCATGCTTGTAAATAAACAAAGAAGTGTCGGCCCTACTACAAATGAACCCATAGGAAACAAGAAAGGTACTCAAGCGTTGAAACCAAGCACGAGGGGCCTGTTTAAGACCATATAAGGCCTTAGAGAGCTTGCACACATGATTGGGAAAACGGGAATCAGTGAACCCAGGTGGTTGCTCCATGTAGACAGTCTCAGTGAGATTGCCATTTAAGAAGGCATTTTTAACATCCAACTGATGTAATTGCCACTGATGTAAAACAGCTAGAGAAATAACGATTCTAACTGTTGAGGCCTTAACAACTGGACTGAAGGTATGCGCATAGTCAAGACCAGGTACCTGAGTAAAGCCTTGTGCAACCAAGCGAGCCTTATATCGTTCAACGCTGCCATCAGAATGATACTTAATTCGATAAACCCATTTACAACCAACAATATTTATAGAGTACGGGCGCGGAACAAGAATCCATGTTTGGTTTTGATGAAGTGCATCAATCTCTTCATGCATTGCAGCAAGCCATTTAGGGTTTTTGACAGCAGATTTGAAACCTCGAGGTTCAGTAGCTGAAGTAAGAGCAACATGTAGCGCATGAGTGGTAAGAGAAGCAAGATCAGCCCGATGCTTGGTCTTAAAAATACCGGCCTTAGAACGAGTTTGCATTGGATGGGCCGAAGTAGACTGATCCAAAACATAAGTAGAGGCCGGACCAGAAGACGTAGCAGTGTTTGGGCTAGAAGTTTCTGGGCCAGAAACTGGAGTAGGATCTGTTGGCATAGTGGGCTCATGAACTGGTGAAGTGGGCTCGGAAACATGTTGCTGGGCCGGAGCATTGGACTCAGCTTCGACGAAAATAAAATGAGGCAACATATTATTATCCGAAGATGGCATAGAAGTAGTGGAAGGGGACCGATGATCTTCAACCGTGTTCACAAAGGATGGCTCATCAAGAAAACTTGTAACAACCAGAGATGAGAGATCAATATGCTGTGAAGAACCTGAAAAAGGAAAAACCGATTCGTTAAAGCGAGCATGTCGAGAAATAAAAATTCTCGAAGTGGATGGATCAAGACAACGATATCCCTTATGTTGTGGGCTATAGCCGATGAAGACACAAGGTAGGCTTCTAGGTTCAAGTTTATGCTTGTTGTAATCACGAAGATAAGGAAACACCTGACAACCATAAGTGCGAAAATTATCATATTGCGGATGCTGTTGGAATAATAACTTGTAAGGCGACTCATTGTCCAGCAAAGGAGAGGGCAGACGGTTGATAATATACGTTGCAGAGGTAAAAGCATCAACCCAATAAGTAGCAGGAATATGAGCATTAAATAACATTGCCAAACCAGTTTCCACAATGTGGCGATGTTTCCTCTCAGCACGGCCGTTTTGTTGAGGCGTATAAGGGCATGAAAACCGATGAAAAGTACCATTGTCCTCAAAAATTTTCCGAACCGTGTGGTTAACAAACTCAGTTCCTCCATCACTTTGAAAAACCTTGACCTTTCGTGAGCACTGTGTCTGAACAAGATTGAGAAAAACTGGTAAAACAGAATAGAAATCTGTTTTTGTTTTAAGAGGATAGAACCATGTAAATCGTGAGAAATCATCAATAAAGGCAACATAATAACGATAACCATCTTTAGAACAAATAGGTGCAGGACCCCACAAATCACAATGAATCAAATCCAATGGTGAAGAAGCACGTTTTAAATTAACATCAAAAGATAATCTTTGTCCTTTTGCAAGTTGACAAGGAGTGCAAAGTACAGGTTTTGGTAACAAGGAAGTGACATTCAAAAGACCTAACTTATGCAGTAAAGAAATAATACTAAAGGCAACATGTCCTAGACGAGCATGCCATAACTCGTAGGAGGATTTATTTGAACGTCTAAGAGAGGCAACAAAAGCGTTTGGTGAGTCCTTGAGCACGTACAATCCTTCTTCACAAGTTCCTTCAGCGAGGACCTGCTTGCTTTGCCGATCCTGAATATGAAAATAAGAATCGGAAAACAAAACATCAACTGGATGATCTTTAGTTAACTTGCTTATGGACAATAGCTTCTTCGTAAGACCAGGAACCACAAGAACATTACGTAGAGTAATATTTTGAGCTATTGTAGATGTCCCTATATGAGAGATAGGAAGTGTCTTACCATTACCAAAAACAACACAATTTTTACCTTTGTAAGGAGTCGAATTGTGAACCGAATCCGAAGGAGGAACCATGTAATCTGTGGCACCAGAGTCAGCGCGCCAATCAGGAGAATCATCTGTCACATGACATTGAGCATGAAAAGCTTTAACCAAGGACTCATCGGAAGGAGCCTGGGAAGCAAAAGAATGAAGCTCGGGGCAAGCACTTGCATAATGACCATTTGTACGACAAAGCTGACAGTGTGGGTTTCGACGCTGCTGTTGGCCACGACCACGGCCACGTGAGGACCCACGGCCTGAAGAATAAGAGCCACGACCAGAATGAGAGCCGCGCGAGGATCCACGTAACTGCTGAGCATTAAAAGCAACTGTAGGGGTTTCGGTTCCATGCAAAGACTGGAGAAATAATTCTTGGCTTTCGGCTTGAGCAACAAGATCTCGGAACTTGGGACTACTTCTGGTTGTCCGAATGGTGGTTGAGAAAACCTCATAAGCCGGCCCAAGACCACAGAGATACCAATGTAAACGATCCATCTCATCAACAGGATGACCAATAGCAGCAAGTTGATCACATAAAGTTTTAAAGCGACGAGAATATTCAGTAACCGAAGACGTACCCTTTTTAATCAAACGGAGCGAATCACGTAACGAGTGGATGCGTTCAACAGATGCATTGCTGTAGGCTTGTTCAAGAGCAGTCCAGATATCACGAGCGCCTTTGAGACCAAGGACCTCTGCAGCAGCTTCCTCTGTGAGAGAGGATTTAATAAGAAGAACTGCTTTTTTATCCTTATCAAACCAGGCGGCAGCATCAGGGTTTGGAGAAGATTTGCCATCAACAGTAATTAGGGCTGGAGGCGGTGAAGCATCAGCTGCAACATGGGCCGAGAGCGTGTGAAAATCGAGAACCAAGAGCATTTGTTCTCGCCATACAAGATAATTAGAGGAGGAGAGCTTCATGTGCATCATGTGGTTAAAGGCTGTCATGGAGAAAAGGGTTTCAGAAGAGGCGGAAGAGGCTGCCATTGCAGAAAACACAAGATTGGATGAAGAGGAAGAGAGGCGGCGGCCAAAAAAAGTTAGGGTTGCAAGAGGAGAGAGAAGGTTATTTTGGCTGATACCATATGAGAAGTATTATGTTTGACCTCATCAATTGAATGAGGGGAAAGAATTGTATTTATATAAAACATACAGTAATGAAAAGGGAACATAGAATATAATACAATAATATATTTGTTATCTAATAAATACTTCTATAAGAGAATCAAAAAAAGCCCAAGTGGAAGTCTAGTATTCTACCATGTCCCTCGTCTCGTGTGATTGTAAAATTAAAAGTGTACACTTGGAAAAGTTGGTGGAAGTCATGAGAGTTTGAAAAGTTCTTTGGTTATCCCACATCGATGGATTTTATGACCAAAAGTGGCTATATATACATGAGTATTTACATTTTAAATGTTGTGTTCCACGTGTGTTTTAGTCTCTTAGAGATGCAATTCTTCTTGGTTCAAGAAATCCAAATCGCGAAGCATTGTTTCTAAACTAACATATTTCGATCTTATATTTTCAATTTTTTTTTTTTTATTGTTTTGGTATACATACTTTAAAAAATATGATGTCCCGTTTTGGTTTACAAATGCTACAAACTTTCAAAAAGTGTTCAAATATACATATTTTAATTTGTTGTCACGTTATAAATAGTGACATGTGTTTTTTTATGATAACACATCAAAATATGCATATTGAAACAATTTTTGATAGTTTGTTACATTTACTCATATTTTTCGAAGTTACGTACCAAAACTGAACTATAGAGAAAGTTCGTTGCTATTTTGTATTGTAGCTCAAACCCTTTTCTTTTCTACTCTTTATAAATTAAATGAGACGTGTGTGCTCAAATTTTATAATAAACTAAATAAAAGTTGACAAACTTG
Source organism: Artemisia argyi (assembly GCA_030686995.1). Lineage (NCBI taxonomy): Eukaryota > Viridiplantae > Streptophyta > Magnoliopsida > Asterales > Asteraceae > Artemisia > Artemisia argyi. The sequence goes on from JARVZY010009133.1 coordinate 31,193, forward strand.
TAGATCACGGAAGCAATGCGTGTTTCTGATTTGCATATCTTTTATAACATAAAGCTAAATCTATGGAAACTAAGTCCCGAATCTGCAGCAAAAGATACGCATCCAGTTTTTTTCCTTATTTCGGTGTCGGTCCGGCGTATAAACCGACCATTTTGCCTTTTTAAACTGGATCGAACTGAACACATTCGGTCCGGTCAGATCTTAGACCGATGCTCACCCATACGCAGAGGCAAAGTTTCGTAGCTGTATTCGTGTCCGTGTCCGTCTGCACCCCATTGCGCGCACACATGTAGGTGTTGGAGTAAAACCAACTAAAAGATTTTGATATCCAATGCAAAGATTTTCTTATAAACCAGCTTCCACTTCATGTTTTGGGCGATCTGGGATACTCTCCCTTTTTTTATTTTAGCTCGTTGCAAAGCTCTCATCAAGGAGAACGCACATCTACCAAGAAATATAAATATATATAACTTATACATATATTAAATAGTGTCCAAAATATGGAGAAAAAAAAATCATTTTGCAAAACCATTTTTTTCCCAACAAGGAGATCACCACACACATTGTCATTCAATCTAGATTGTTATTCTGCAAGCATTCCGGTATAAATTATTTGCTATACATTTAATAAGAGTTTATACGTTGAAAAATATCTTGTGTGTATCTTACTCATATTTAACTTGTTATAAAGAGTAAACTCAAATTATTAGACATGTTATCAATAGTTTGTAACCAAGTACAGTAAAACCTCTATAAATTAATACTCGATAAATTAATAACCTCGATAAAATTAATAATTTGTCTAGTCCCAACTTGGGACCAGTACAAATTTGGACCCCAATCGATAAAATAATAAGATAATAATTTTTTTGAAACCCTAGTGTATATATATTAGTCCTAACGAAACTATAAATTAATAATTACTAAAAATTCCATATATATGTACATATATGTGTGAGAGAGATACACTTCAAAATCCTAAGATTGTTTAGTTAAAAATGAAATTCATTGTCACTTGTTATTTTTTGTTGAACTTCAAATCTATATTGAGTTTATCTCAAAATCTCCTTATTGCTGTAAAATGTTGGTGTTTTGTCTTCTCGTATTGCAACAAAAGTGTTAATTTTATTTTCATAAAGTGTGAATATAAATTCATAAAATTTTAATTGGAACTTGTTTTTCAAATTTATTTTTTATCTCTAAGGAGTAAGGAGTATATATACATTATAAAGAGTAAACTCAAATTATTAGACATGTTATCAATAGTTTGTAACCAAGTAATAGGAAACATCCTACACAATGAAAGTTGAGTTGATTGCCTCTAATCTAAGGTTAGAAAGAAGCAAACATTTAAGAGTCAATGATTCGAGTCGAACCACTAAGAATTAATTATTCTTGTTCCTATAAAGGATCCATGTATGGAGATAATGTAACCAAGTTTTTTTCGATATAAAGCAGCCAAAGAAAGATACAGTATGTGAAGAGGTAAAGATGA
>JARVZY010009135.1:0-44652 GCA_030686995.1 Artemisia argyi
ACTACCTAGCCAAAAGAATGGCCGACATACCCTTAGTTGGAACAACCGCTCTTCCCTATGGAATGCTTCTTACCCGCCTCTTTAGAGCAATCTCACCCATTTCTCCTAACGAAAATGGAATGCGCCTTGACTATTCTCTCGTTCCTCACATCTTCGTTCCTTTAAGTGATAAACGAGTTTTCAAAGGTAAGGGCAAACGTACTCGATCACCTACACCATCATCATCATCATCCGGCATGAGCGAGGATGATAAACTTCCTAACTCTAAGTTACCTCCTCTAGAATACCTTCAAGCACTCCCCGCCATTGACAATGCATCCGAAGAATTCAAGCAAACCAAAGGAATGTTCAAATGCTTTGGAAGGTACCTAAACAAGCTCAATAAGAAGATAGACCAGTTGTGAGAAGATTAAGGAGTGTTTGGCTTATGAATACTTTAGAACCATTTATGTGTTAAACTATGTGATTTGTTTGTTTTTCACTTTCATAGTTTATTACGTTTGTCGGATTATGTTTGTATAAACTTTTATGCATAATGACAATGTTTAAGGTGTTTGTCATTTTTTCTATGCTTATGGCAATTCTTACTAAGTATAGTGAAATCCTCGACCTCAAGGTCAAAGTCCTATGATATGTATGTTTACGTGTCTAATTTTTGCATTGCCTAACCAGAAATGCCTTATCTTTTTTATTATAGGAGTTTTCGAAAATTTTGAAAATCGTCTCGCGGGTCAAAAACGCGGACTGCCTAATTTTTGAGCTCAATTTTGGGTACCGCCAGTGTATTTTCTGGGAATCCCAGAAATGGCCCAACGGATCAGGCGGTACCCTCAATTGGGTTCCGCCAGTGTATTCTGAGGGTTCCGCCAGACACCTGCAGAATTTTTTTCCATTTTTCTTAAGTCCAAAACTTGTAAAGTGTCAAACCATTATCCTAAGTGAGAAACATCTTCCATTAACTCCAATAACCATATTAGAACAACTTGCACTCACTAAAACAATTAGGAAGCCACTTCCCTCCAAAAATTCAAATTCAAACATAACCAACTCAAGGAACCCTTTTAAAGGATCCTTCAAACCATTGAAACATTTTCAACCAAATCACATCCCATGATCACAAAGCATTGAGTGCATATGTTGGTCTTTCACTCCACCTTATCCCATTGGATTGACATGCAATGATTTGACATGTTCATGAAAACTATGTAAATCATTTGAAACCTCAATCTTTGAATGGTAAAACATCAAATCCAAACACCCATTTCAACATCTCCTTTATCCTATAAATTTGAAAGTTTTGCAACAATTCAAATCACACCATCACCATTAAAACTTCTTCTCTCAAAACTTCAAAACCACGCATTTGAAATGACTAAATCCAACACATCATCCGAGTCATCAAAATCCTTCTCAAAAACCACTAGGATTAGTGTTAAACCTTGTTGCTTCAACAAAACCGTCAAGTCAAGCTCATCTTCTTCAAGTGATGCTTCTCTTAACATTTCCTCACCTATCCAAGATTTTCTTAACCTCACTACCTCAACACAATCCCCAACACATTGTAATACCAATGTAATTACCTTTCAAGAAATGCTTAATCTTGATACTCCAACACCCTCTCCAACACATTGCTACACAAACATGGCCACCATTCCTCCAACAACTAGACCTTCAAGTGATTCATTGATGAGGCGAAAAATGAACCACTTTTAGGGGGTCATTTAAGCCCAGAATTGAATTTATTTGATCAAATATTGTCCTAAATCGTTCCTTTTGTGATTTTAGGTACTTTGGGAATGAATTCTGGAAAAGGAAGCATTTTGGACGTTTTTGGAGCATAAAAGTGAAGAAAACGGCAAAGTCTTAATTTTCCTTGCTGGGAACAGTACCTGACAGCGTCAAGAGGCTTTTTATGACGGCGTCAAGAGTAAAAGTGGTGACGGCCCAGAAGAAACGTGAAGGCGTCACGTGTTAACTTGTCAAAACTTGCGCGCGGAGTAGCTGATATTGTTTTAGTCATAACTTTTGCATACGAACTCGGATTTAGGTGATTCAAAAGCCCACGCGAAGAGGACGAAGAAATCTTCGATTTGGTGAAAACGGCGGGCTGATGCCATCATGTGTTAGAGCTGACACCGTCAAGCCTTGCCGACAGAAAACATGCCTATAAATATAACATCATAACTTCACTTTTTGTAAGCCCTAAACCCTAAGGTCAATTCCTGGGTTTAGGTGGGTGTTTTTCCAGCAACTTAGAGGGTTTCAATCACTCCATAAATATCATGTATTGGTTTGTTGATTCTATCTTAATTATGTTTTCCATTATCATTGTTGATTGCTCTTCTTTGATGATGTTTTGCTAATTCACCTTGTGTCTACTTATGATTGTGTGAAACTTGTGTATAATTAATTAGATCTCATTGATTTCTTGTTGATGTTTGTGTCTAGCTCCATCAATGAGGGCTTGTTGATGTGTGTGTCTATCTCTATCAATTAAGGCGTGACAACTTCAATAGATCTAGTTGGTTTAGTTTATAATTCATGTTTCCTATTGATTCTTGTTTTGATTGAATGTCTCATCAATGTTAGGCTTAAGAAAACTGGCAGACTTCCATAAGGTAACATGCTTGAATGTCTTAAGAAACATGAACCGATGTGTACTAGGTTTTTATGGTTGTATTTAATGCATGAGCGAATTCTAGTGATCCCATGTTAGGAGCTTCTTAGCCGGCTCGACACAGGAGTGAAGTAAGAGCTTATAGGATTGGGGAAGTAAGTACGCCACCCCATGAATGATATTAAGGAATAAAACCCGTCAATTAAAACAAGGTATGACAATTCAATAGGTAGAATTGGATAGCTAGCAAGGAGTAACATATCATGGGTAGACATGCTTCACTTATCTTGTAGAACCTTAGTTTAGTTTTCTTGCACATTAGTTTAATTAGTAGCTTTTGGGTTAGTTGATTAGCAACTAATTCCGCCCCTCCTTCCAATACCCGAGATTTTTATTTGCTTTTCATAAAATATAAAAACACAAAAAGAATCATCTTTCACCTTTAGACCTAGTTACATCAATTTCAATCCTAACGACACTATTCCTGAGTTGAACGATCAATCCCCCGATACTTGTCACTATACTATACTACAACGATCAGGTACACTGCCTGGTGGGGGTTGTAAGCTTCTCGAGATCCCTCGAGAGGTAAAGCCTGGTGCAATTCCCACGTACCAAGTTTTTGGCGCCGCAGCCCGGGGAATAGTTATTGTTTAGGTTGAATTTGATTTTTATTAGGTCTACTCATTAGATTCCTATCAAGTGAGATTTTTTTTCTTTTTACTTTGTAGCTTTCTTGTAGTCTATCTTTTCTTTGTGATTTTGTATGTAATTTGCTTCAAATGGACACTTCACTTAGACTTCTAAGATTGCAATATATGGTTGAGTGGCTAGAATACCAAGAAGTGCAAAATACCTCATTTAGAGACACCTATGAATCATATGAGCCTTCACCTAGGATAGATTCTTATGAACAACCTCCATGTTTAGGATCTCATTTTAGTGAGGCTAATAGAAAAAGCGACCTAGTTTGCCAAGAAATTATGGATAGAGCCGTATCAATAAACCATAAGTTGGATGAAGCACTAGGTTTGTTATTATCACTACCTAAGGATATAGGTGATCGTGACACATGGAATGATGAGGTAAGTAACATAAGCCCACAAAATACTCAACCATCATTTGAGGCACACACACCGCCCGTGACTTACCCGGAGGAAGTAGAAGAAACTTTAGGAATTCCGGTGGAGGTAGAACCCTTGGACCAGGCACCACTTGAGGATATAGGTTTGAATACTTGTAGTGATAACCTTACTCCTAGTTCTAGGGAATTTCCTAGTGTTGATGAACTGGAACCTCAATCTTTACACACCTTTCCATCCTTAGATATATTTCTAGGAGACAAAAGAGGAACCGACCAACCCATCAACCAATATTATCCGGGTAGTTTTAGGATGAAGGAAGCCATTCACTCACCCCCTTCACCTCACGTGGCATATTCACACCCTAAGGGTGTGTATCGCTACTTTCACCCACACTTAATCCTAAGTGTAGGGAGAACCTCCCCTATTTCCGTTAAATAAGGGTAGAGTCAGGCTCGTGACTCGAACAAAAACAAGCGCTTCTTGGGAGGCAACCCATGTTTTGTGTGTTTTTATTTGTTTGTTTGATTTTATTTGTTTCCGTATGCATGTTTTATTTTTGTTGTTTGTGGCTCATGTTTCAAAGTAAATTGTGAAAATGCTTTATTTTGTTTTTAACTTCGTCTTAATTACATATAAAGGTATTTTGCAAAAGATAAGTGTAAGGGAGATCCAAATTTGTTTATAAGAACGAAATTAAGCATGAACCACAACAATATTAAATGAACATGTGTATTAGTAATTGTTTGAGTCAAATGCTTGTATCGAGTCATAATGATGTTTTGCAGGATTTTCCAGGAAGTAGGACAAAGTTTTTCAAAAATTTTCCGGAAACTTAACGTAAAGATTTCTGCAGGTCACTTCTGACGGCGTCATGAGTTTACTCTTGACGGCGTCATGTGTAAAATTCTGGAAATTTTGCTAGTTTTGTTTATACCGGAGTCTTAAAGTTTTTGTTAATTCTTTAGTTTTATAAACTCCAGGAAATCTGCAAACATTCATTCCACAAGCATTATATCTTTAATTGTTTTGTTTCTATTCCTAAGTCTGGAATTACATCTAGTTGTGAGTTTTCTTTGTTCGGATCGACGCTTTGGGTTTTTGTGTTTGTTTTTTCAGGTTTAACAGGTTATGTTTGACAAGAAGATGATTTATATTCTGGAAGGGAAGCTTTGATTGTTCATTTTCTTGGAGGAAGATCTAACCTGGCCACCTTATTATCCATACCGAGCAAATCAGGGGAGTATTTGATTTCATTCGTTTTACTTATTTCACTTTTACATTCTTTACTTGAACATTGGGGACAATGTTCATCCTAAGTGTAAGGGGAGGGTAAAATGATGATACCTTACAGATACACTTTTGCTAGAGTTTGTTTGTTTGATAGTAGATGTGTAATAAAACTATGAGAAATACTTGTTAGTGTAATTTTAGCGCCAAATTTAAAATTTTTTACAACATTTAGGAGTGAAACTTTAGCCATAGCAAGCGTCTCATGGATAGGAGATTGTATGACTGGCACAAAACCGTATCATTCAGAAAAATTTTCCACCCAAATATGTGAGGTTCGCCTTTAGATTTGATAGGAAAAGCATTTACTATTAGTGCTTATGAGTGTACCGGTAGCATTTAGATTTTAGAACTTGCGTTAGTGATGCATCCCGAGACCGCTAGTGAGACTACATTCGTGTAGTAGGATTTACTACATGATAAGAGGCAATAGGATCACCCTCGTGTTAAACCCGTATATAATTACTTGACCATTTAAGTCATATTACTTGGCTAGTTAAGTCAACTAATTTTTCCCACACCATTAGCGTTGTACTCATTTTTAGTACACGAAACCCCTAATACACCCCTCCGAGCCTATCTTTTCGTTTTTAACTTTAAGCATTTTACTTAAAGGAAGAATTTGTTACACCCCACTTAAATGTACACTCAAATCGCCTTAGCCTTCCGTGTATGCACTCATTTTTAGTGCATTATTGTTATTTGTTAAACCCTAAGTTAACTATCTAATTGATTACATGGTTGCTAAGTCGAGTCATATCCTTGTACATATTGTTTCGGGACGATTGGGACTCATGGGTAAAGTACTTATTTTATGGATTAATGGGGAAGAACATAATATTATTACCCCCGTATGTGCGTTAATCTTAAAAGTACTCCAAGTGTTTTGATTTTCTTAATTCGAGTTATTAGATTAGTTTATTGTAAAGTATGTAAAGATTCAAGTGTAAGGGGAATTTTCATTCCCTATGATGTATTATTTTGGATGGTAGGGTAAGAGTGTACGCAAAAAAAAAAAAAAAAAAAAAAAAAAAAAAAAAAAAAAAAAAATCGAAAAAAACAAGAAAAAGAAAAGAAAGAAATAAATAGAAAAAGAAAAAGAAAAGAGAAAAAACATACGGACTACCATCCCTTTTCATTCTATGTTTATTTTATGTTTTTGTTATTTTTGATTTATTAGCTTAAGTCGAGTCTAGTCTTGGCTTAGCAACGCCATATTGTACATGTAATTAACTAAGATTGTTAACTCGCCAACAATAAAAACTGCCTATATCCAACAAAACCGTGTATTTCATATCCCTACACCTAACGTTACAACCCTTTAAAATACCTCTTTGATAGTTTATCCTAGGTGCTTACGCCATGTGGTGGAGGTTTGATCCTTTCCCAAGCCTATGGTAATCTATTTTGCTATGACAGGTAGTGAGAGATATCTTCCGTTTCCATATTGTAATTTATACTTTATTACACCCGAGAGATGTGAGTATCTAAACACTATCTGTGAGGTGCTAGTATATGACCTCCGTGCTTGTCTTTGGTCTTTAGTGGAACGATTATTTGTTGTAATTACTTTTATATTAGTGTTAAATGACCCCTAAATTGTATTTTGATTAGAATAAAAGCGCATTTGCTTGAGGACAAGCAAATCTCAAGTGTAAGGGTATATGATGAGGCGAAAAATAAACCACTTTTAGGGGGTCATTTAAGCCCGGAATAGAATTTATTTGATCAAATATTGCCCTAAATCGTTCCTTTTGTGATTTTAGGTACTTTGGAAATGAATTCTGGAAAAGAAAGCATTTTGGACGTTTTTGGAGCATAAAAGTGAAGAAAACGGCAAAGTCTTAATTTTCCTTGCTGGGAACAGTACCTGACGGCGTCAAGAGGCTTTTCATGACGGCGTCAAGAGTAAAAGTGGTGACGGCCCAGAAGAAACGTGAAGGCGTCACCCAAGGCCGTCACGTGTTAACTTGTCAAAACTTGCGCGCGGAGTAGCTGATATTGTTTTGGTCATAACTTTTGCATACGAACTCGGATTTAGGTGATTCAAAAACCCACGCGAAGAGGACGAAGAAATCTTCGATTTGGTGAAAACGGCGGGCTGACGCCGTCATGTGTTAGAGCTGACTCCGTCAAGCCTTGCCGACAGAAAACATGCCTATAAATATAACATCATAACTTCACTTTTTGTAAGCCCTAAACCCTAAGATCGATTCCTGGGTTTAGGTGGGTGTTTTTCCAGCAATTTAGAGGGTTTCAATCACTCCATAAACATCATGTATTGGTTTGTTGATTCTATCTTAATTATGTTTTCCATTATCATTGTTGATTGCTCTTCTTTGATGATGTTTTGCTAATTCAACTTGTGTCTACTTATGATTGTGTGAAACTTGTGTATAATTAATTAGATCTCATTGATTTCTTGTTGATGTTTGTGTCTAGCTCCATCAATGAGGGCTTGTTGATGTGTGTTTCTATCTCCATCAATTAAGGCGTGACAACTTCAATAGATCTAGTTGGTTTAGTTTATAATTCATGTTTCCTATTGATTCTTGTTTTGATTGAATGTCTCATCAATGTTAGGCTTAAGAAAACTGGCAGACTTCCATAGGGTAACATGCTTGAACGTCTTAAGAAACATGAACCGATGTGTACTAGGTTTTTATGGTTGTATTTAATGCATGAGCGAATTCTAGTAATCCCATGTTAGGAGCTTCTTAGCCAGCTCGACATATGAGTGAAGTAGGAGCTTATAGGATTGGGGAAGTAAGTACGCCACCCCATGAATAGTATTAAGGAATACAACCCGTCAATTAAAACAAGGTATGACAATTCAATAGGTAGAATTGGATAGCTAGCAAGGAGTAACATATCATGGGTAGACATGCTTCACTTATCTTGTAGAACCTTAGTTTAGTTTTCTTGCACATTAGTTTAATTAGTAGCTTTTGAGTTAGTTGATTAGCAACTAATTTCGCCCCTCCTTCCAATACCCGAGATTTTTATTTGCTTTTCATAAAATATAAAAACACAAAAAGAATCATCTTTCACCTTTAGACCTAGTTAGATCAATTTCAATCCTAACGACACTATTCCTGAGTTGAACGATCAATCCCCCGGTACTTGTCACTATACTATACTACAACGATAAGGTACACTGCCTGGTGGGGGTTGTAAGCTTCTCGAGATCCCTCGAGAGGTAAAGCCTGGTGCAATTCCCACGTACCATTCATCATCACCTTCTCAACAAGCTCAACCATCAAAAACTCCATCACCTCAATCACCAACACTTACACTAATGGAACTTTTTCATACACCTCCAACATCACCACTACCCTATTTAGAAACATTAGAAGACCTATCACCCAAATCATCAAATCCACCATCCTTGTCACTCTTTGACACCATTGCTCAAATAGAAACCCAACAACAACCTAGTGAGCAACTAGATGATGAACCCCATCAACCATCATTAGTAGAACGGTTGGCTTACCGTTAAACTAGACCATCCATTTTTCCAAATGATCAAGGTCATACCCACTCATAATCATTTGTGTTTCACCCAATTTACAAAGACCTTCATGGCAATCCTTCCGGCGAACCAAGCTTCCGCCATTTTGTTCAAAACCAACAACCACCACAACAACAACAACCATCACCACAAGAACCTTCCCAACATTTTGAATCTCTACTTTCTTCTTATAAGAAAATAGAAGCATCCATATGGGAAAAAACTCCAAACTTTCATAATGAGATTGACACTCAATTAAGCCACCTTCATGCCTTCAAACGTATGGTTGACTCTCAAATCAACCATATCATGGTTTTACAAACAACACTTCAATCAATAAATGAAGGAAGCAAAAACACTACTCAACCATCCACCTTTGCTCCTTCAAGTTCAAACCATCCACCACCAACAAATCAAACCACTCTTCCACCTAACTTTCCCCGTCATGATTGCAATCATTGCAAAAGAACCGCTCACATTAGTGAAGGGTGTCGAAGGGAAATTCGTGAGCTATCCGAAGAAATGAGGTTTATACTAAACCACATTTTGGATCTTCTACAACCCTCGTCTCATACACCTCAACCTTAGAGTCTCCAAAATGAAACAAAATCGTTTCTTTTGGAAAATGTTTCCCAATTAAACCAACAAACCAAAACCGTGTCATCCTTTCAACCTTCAAAATAAAGTCCGCTACAACCCTCCAACCCACATTTTCATCCTTAAACAACCTTAGCCTTGTTTTTGGAAAATGTTTCTCATTAAGGAAAATGATGATTTCCTTGTAGCCTTTTAAGTTCTTAGTTTATTTTTAGTTTTTCTTTATTTTTAGAAGTAGGATGGTGTAATCCAAATTTCTTGTCTTTGACTTTTTAAGAGTCAAAATTTTACCTGAAATGAATTTCATTCTACTACAAGGTTTTCATTGTTTGTTGACCATTTAGGTATAATAAGTGAACTATACCTTGTATGGTACCATACATATATCTTGTGTTTTTGAAACTAACATTTATTTTTGTAGGATCATTATCCATGTTTTCCTTCTTTGATACTCCATTTAGGGGAGTAATATTCAAGGGGGAGCATGAGTGGTGTATTATTTCACTTCACAACTCTTAGTTGTGTTTTAAACATGAAATGCTTTCATGACTTGTCTTAAGCGACAACTAACCTTTTTCTTGTAGGTTCAAAATCCATGTCTCCTCTCGTGGTACTCCAGTTAGGGGGAGTATCGTCCAAGGGGGAGCAAGTGCTTACTTCCGCTTCGCTACTCCTCTTTTTGTTCCGACAAAAAGGGGGAGAATTTATATAAACTTGTGCTTATCACCTCATCTTTGCAAAAACAAGTTTTTTATACTAACTTTATAAGACATAACACTAAAACTAGTGACTTACTTATAAATAAAGTTTATGTTTTGTCATCAACAAAAAGGGGGAGATTGTTCATACAAATATCGCCTAAAAACGTTATTTATATTTTACGATCTTTGCTAAGTTTTGTTAATGACAAAGTATGAAGTTTATCTATAAGTAAATCATCACTTGAAGTGTTTAAGACTTGTTTAACTAAGGTTTACATTTCCTTTTAAACAAAACATTGTTTTTATTTCTTAAATTAGAAAGTGTCTTGTCACATCACATTTATTTCTTAAAATAGTAATGTCACATCACATTTAGGGTAAGCTTTGTCCATATACATTTATGGTAAGAAAGAGTGTTTGACTAACCTTATGCTTGCTTGCAAGTCTTGTGTTTGACTAGAAGTAATGTGATGTGACCTTGTTTGGTTTGGAAGATTTATTGCAAAAACCAACTGCAGCCCTGGCGGTACCCTGGGGATACACGGGCGGAACCATTCTGAGGGGTTCGCCGTATCCGCTAGACCTGCAGAATGGTTTGCTATAAATACCAAACCATTTGTTAGTTTTGTGTCACCCCTTTAGGACATATTTTCACATACTCTCTCAACTAACTCAGTAACATTTTGATTTGTGTGATTCTCTTATGAAGCAAGGGACTTCACAAGATCATTCAAGAAGTTACAAGCTTCAACTCTAAAGTTGCAAGTCTTGGTAGCTTGGTCATGTATAAGCTTTGGTAGTTTATACTTCATTTGTGTCATGTATGTAGAAGTAAGTGGTTAGTATTTTAGGCCTCAAAATATGTTGTGTGTTGGGAGTTGTTGTACCCTTGTAAAAGAACTAACGGGAGTGGTTGTACCCTTGGTAAAGAACTCGACATCTAGCTTAGTGTCGGTAAAAGTGTAAGCGACGATGGGAGTGGTTGTACCCGTGTAAAAGAACTCGACATCTAGCTTAGTGTCGGTAAAAGTGTAAGCGACGTTGTAAATGTAACACCCCCAATTCATGGATGCAGCGGAATTCAAACTGGGTGTTACTCGACGGCACAATAGTCACAATAATAGAAAACGAACTCCAATTGAGTCGTTTTAAAAGATGTATCATTCAAAATATATAAATATCAGAGATTTCAAAATGAGGTCCCAATTGGTTCCATGTTTACAATGTATAATAAATGAGTTTTGAATGATAATAAAATTTATAGCCCTCTTGAGTATCCGTGCCCTTCCGTGCCATCCTTGATCGTCATGAACCTGAAATACATGCTTGAGAGGTCAACACAAAGGTTGAGTGATATTCATAGAGTTTGTTTAATGTTTGAACACAATATGTTGGTAGTGTGAGTTATAGGCTCACACCAATGTTTGGAAAGCAAAATAGGTAGGCTATGTTGTTATACGCCCATAAAATGTATTATACACCAAGCTTATGACACCATAACGTTAACGTGTACCAATATCGATCGGCAGATTTATCCCGGTAGGTACTTTGCTAACATACCTAAATCTCAAATATTAGTGCATTTGTTTGAACTTAGTCAATACAAATGGGATTCGTCAATCCCAATAGGCCTATTCACAATATTTGCGCTCACTATTGCTAGTGATTAAATGGTTCATAATAAGGGATCTCGGTTTAGCAAGGCTGGTACTTAGTGATAATAAAACAATCAGGCAAGCATACAATTTAAAAACATTGTGCTCGGTTAAAAATAGCATGTATTTCCCCCAAGGGTTTGTAAAACATTGAAGTAATGTAAAGTGGGGCTATGAACTCACCTTAAGTAAGATAGCAAGTAATGAATGTAACGGTTGAATCGTGAAGGTTTCTACAAGCAACCTATAATAGAATGTCGCGACTTAGGATCGGAGTAAAGAATATAACGGAGTGCCTATATATATATCTTGCATTTAGTCCATGATGTGGTATGATGTATATCTATTGTATGTCCTTGAAAGAAAAGTTTCATGAACATGTATGTTTTGTATATCGTTTACTACCGTTCGGGCTGACATATTTCAGAAGTCATGTTAGTAAACGTTCGAGGAGCCAGGACACTTTAACTCGTAAATCCACAACTCATCTCGACGGCTTACATAATGAACTCCTCACATGAGGCTCCCTACTATCGTAGTAGTTGATAAAGTATATAGATATAAGTTTTGATCCGAAAAGTTTACATGTCCGATATTTGAATAAACTTAGGAAAGTTTATTAGTACATGAAGATTGTTATTAGGGGTAGTTTCATAAGTCTTATATGACCATTTTCTCTTGGTAATATCTCATGGTTTCCTTTTAAGTGAAGTAGATCCAAATTGCTTGTTCATGATATCGCCTAATTCATTGTTTCATGTTTACGCCTATGTAAGTTGTTATGGTCATTTCGTCATGGCCTAGCCATGACCTTTAGTCCTTGTTTCAAGGTCATGAGACACAACCTTGGCTCTAGCCATGGTTGTGGTCTTGATTATAGGTCATAAGACCTCTTGTTCCTTTCAAAGTATAACCATAATCTAGTGACTTTCGCCTAAAAATGGGCTGTTTAGAATTTGAAGAATTTTATCACTCGGAAAGCATTTTTAGGTCTCGAGCTTCTTTATTCCTGAACGAAAACGTCGTTCCGGACAACTTTCGTGTTTTAACTTTTTGATGAATCGGACCAGAAGTGGGACTTTCAAAACCCAAATTTGATCAGAATGGTATTTGGCAGTTTTGCCGGAAACTTTGGTAATTTCAAATGGGCGTAACTTTTGACTCGTATACTCGTTTTGGGTGGTTCAAATTGCTATGGTTTCCTTGTTAAGTCCTCTACTGTAATATGTAATGATCCAACATCATATTTTTACCATTTTGGTCGTGGTTTTCCAAGAAAGTCACTAGTTTACTTGTTTTAGTAACTTGTCTTAACAATCAATTACAATAACTTGTTTTGTTCATTTTTATACATCATGGACATAACTACAAGACATAATATAGCAAGAATAACATGTAAATAACATGAACATGATTATTTAACAAGAATCAAGTTAGGGTTTGGCTCACAACTTTTGGCTTTCAAAGATGAAAGGAAGTTAACATGTAAGGATAGGACTTTGATAGACTTGCTTCAACCCACTTCACTTCATGCAATCTTTCTACTCTTGTAATCTTGAAAGAGAGATGATGAAAATTGAGGTGACTTGAGTGGATTCAAACTCAAGAGAAATCACCAAAGTTCTAAAGATTTGAAGTAGTTTTGATGAATCAAAACTAAACTAGGGTTTATGTATGGATATTGCACTTGATTTCTTGGATGGAACTTGAAGTAAACTAGTAAAATGAAGGGTGTTGTGTGTATGGGTCGTTCATATGGTCAAGGAGTGGGAGGAGAAGCATTTATATGCAAATGAGGAGGTTACATTGTTGACTAGTCAACACTTGGAGGCCAAGTTGAACACATGTTCACATCTCATGACACAAGGCATAAGATCAAGCCACATGGGTGGTGAATCCCCCCTCCAAGGCTGTTCATGAGCTTGGAGAGCAAGGGTGTGGACTTTTCTTGGTATTATCCAAGATACTTGGTTAGTTTTGACTCCGGGAAATGCCAATCGTAAATGATTAAGCCTCAAAACGTAAAACCGGGTGTCGTAAAATTATGGAACTTGAAAGTATTGATAAACATGTCAATAAGTTCCATAATAAAATATAAAATGAGTGGTAGGTTCCATTTGGGTGTAAAACCCTGCTAAAAACTGGAAACACGGGTCTAAAACGCGTAATACGTAAAACGTACGAATATTGCGTAAAATTGAGAAAAGTAAAATGTTACTTTTCTAATGTGATAAAAATGATTTAAAATGACTTATAATGTCTAGACTGGGCTCAGTCTAGTGTCGGTTGGTATTAAATGTCTTTTAGACATCAAACCGTAAGCCTAAAAATCACGAAATGACTTATAACATCAAGGGATGATTTTTGGTCAATGGAGGAGGGAAAAATATGTTGACTTTTTCTAATAAGTTGAAAACTCAAAACGTCTTAGAAACGCGTTTTGTGGTCTAACGGTTAATCGCCCATACGGTTAAGCGTGCTCATGCGAGAGTAGTACAGGCTTGGGTGACCTGCCGGGAAGTCTTTGGTCATGTTTTTCTCAGTCACGATTAATTCTCAAATAAATCATGAGTGTGTCAAACATTTTTCTGATGTGGGGTCACCTGACGGGGTTGAATTTAGTTGTGCGTAGAATTTCTGATTGACGTTTTACCCTAAAACGTGTAATTCCGTGTAATTCCTTAATAACTTTCACGAAAATGAGCTTATGAATGTCAAACTTTTAATTTGCCATGGAAATGATTTATCACTTGAGCCTAAGAAATAAAAATCAAATTTCGGGAAAATTTTCGGGAAAAATGAATAGTAAAAGTGAATAGTGAAATTTTCCGGGAATAGTAATTAACCTGAAATTGCGAATTGTTACAGTAAAGGTTTTCTCCGCCGGTGAAAGGAGCTTGTTGATTAGTGCTTATAACTCTCGAGTTGGAAACTCGGGGCGTGGATGTAGGGCAAGGAAAAAGAGTCCTTGTAGCCGAACCACGATAAACAATCGTGTTGTGGTTTGATCGTTTCTTTCTTTATCTTTGCTTATTACATGTTGTTCTTTAGTTAGAATTGCTAGTTGCATATAAAGCTTTTCAAAGAATTAAACAAGTAAAGATGTGTTTATATCTTCAAACAAAAGTAAAGCTTTTCAAAGAACCAAACAAGCAAAGTTAGGATCATCACAAGCAAAGCTTTTCAAAGTATGAAACTAGTAAAGTTTGAATTATTATTCACATGAAAAGCTTTTCAAAGAATCAAACATATAACGTTGTGTTTATATCTTTAAGCAAACATAAAAGTTTTTAAAGATATTCAAGTTAAAAAGAAATTAAAAAGCGGTAAACTATGCAACCCCCCTTCTAGTTTTCCACACTTTGACTTAATCCAATTTAACTGATTTAGACTTATTACTAGATGTTTGTTGAACAAATTCAAACATGAAAAACCTCAATCATAAACACAGGATGCATCAAATAAGTAGGATTAGTAAAACAGAACACTAAATGTGCAGGCAAACATTGATCAACAAGCTAACTTTGACTTTCTTTATTACAACTACTGTTTTAATGTTCTACTAAACTTAAGAGCACCTACTGACTTTAGTTTACCAAAAAGTCTAATTTATTCCTAAGTTAACTAAAGATGCATTCCAATATTCTAATCTACTATACTAGATCAGCAAATCAGCTAGTACCAAACACTGCCAATGCTAGCAGTACACTACTAAACTATACTCCAATCTACCAATAACTAATCTACTGATTCAAATAGCCACAACAACAATCATAGATCAGATTCAGCAATTCAATATTTCAAATCTACAAGATGACAGAAGCTTAAACAAGACTAAGCAACACAGATATACTCACTAATGCAGCTAAATATGATCTATCAGTAATCTACTAAATAAAACAGTAAATCTAAAAAAACTAAAGCTATAACAACTAAACAATAAAAAACAATGAAACAGTACTAGTTAAGTGTAAACAAAATTCAAACTCAAAAAGTTAAAACTCAAGGCTACATGACAATTTTACCAAATTATCTCCCTCAGCATAACAGAGGGAGTTCTCTAAGTTAGCCTGTCTTTTGACAGGCTGAGATCTTCCAATCCTTATCTCAACTTGCCAGCAACACCACAGAATTAATAGAATCTAAGGGCTTTGACCCTTCGTTGACTTCTGATCTTCTTTGAATTTAGAACTTAATAAACTACAAATAACAGTCACAATAGCTATAAAGCTAATATGAGCTGCTCATAACTGCCATTAGATTTGAATTCAATTTGAAATAAAATTTGAAAGCTATTTTTATTTTTATTATATTTCTGATTTTTCTATCTTTTAAAGCTTAATAACAATTTGAAAAAGAAATGAATAACAAACAGATTAATCTAATCTCTGAAAAACTATTTGAATCAAAATCAAAGTTAACTAAAGATTAAAACAATAAGCTGTAAAGAGTAACAATGCTATTATATAAAAGCTGAAATGGAATTCTATTAATATTGAACAACTGATTACAAAATAAATGGAATGACAATACTGAAAGAAAAATGGCAGAGTTTCATTACTAAAACTAACTACACCTAATTAAGCTGAAAACACCTCTTTATATAGTTGAGGTAGGAGTGAGGTGAGAAAAGTCCATGCTGGCAATCTGTGGTATTTCTGTGCTTTCTCTCATCATCTTATCACCATTAGATCAAAATTGTGTTACTTCACTCAATCCACAAGCCTTGGATCACTAAAATCGATGTGGCTTGACCAATGATACACTGCCATCTGTCTCAATATAAGCACACACTCTGACATGTGATGACATACTTCTAGAAGGCGAATCTAAGGCTAGTATGACGCGTTCCCACCAATCTCTTTCTGCCAAGTGTCCTCCTAACATCTCATATTCTTTCTGACACATGCTCTGTCACGTGACCAAGCTTCAATAAGTCCCAATTATTGTCTAATCATGGTTTAGTTGAGTGTACGTGAACCATTTGAGTCATGGCAGTGAACTAGGGTTCATGGTTGGTTTGGGGATTCTGGGAAATGGGGGAATTTGGGGGAATTGGTGCGTTTGTTTATTTATTATAATCTTGACCAAACTTTTGACCTTTGACCATGTATTATAACTTTGACCCTGAATTTTGGGTGTTGGATCAGGTAAAGAACATTTGGGCTTTTTGATGGTAAAATGAATAATTGGGCCAGGCTTGAACATTAACAACTTATTTGTTATAATAAGATACAAGGATAATTTGTGAACTCTTTTGAAATAATGAGGATTGAATTTCCCAAACTTCAAAAGTAAACTTCAAGGACTTTTTTTGCCAATCTTTAATATATGAAGGACTGAAGTTGACTTTTGGATCCCAGCTTTGACTTTTTGATCGTCTTCCACTCTCGTGCCCGTTTTTCCGGTATTTGTTTGATTTTTCGTCTTATTGTGATAAATCCGTGCCTGCATATTCACAAACATAAAACACATATTTCCATGGCATTTGTTAGTTCATTTAGTCTAATTGGGTCGGTATTTGGCCATAAAATGGTATGTGAATTAACACATACCACCCTCTTCCTTATATTTGTTCCAAAAAGTAACACAATTCTTCCACACCCCCGAAATTGTATTATAAACCGGCGCCACTCCCTAACCACGACTTGAACCATGAATAGAAACAATCACTCTTCGCCACCTCGCTTGTTGGTCATTAAGGAACCTCCATAACCATTTACCTATCAACGCATTATTATTCAACTCTAATTTAGCTATTCCCAAACCTCCATCTCCTATATCTTTTGTAACAGTGTCCCACGTTACCCAACTTATCTTTTTAACTTCATCCGACCCACCCCACAGAAATTGTCTCATTAATCTTTCCAAAATATTAATAACCTTCATAGGCGCCTTGAAAAGGGAAAAATAATATGTGGGCAAACTATCTAAAGCCGATTTGATTAAAGTCAACCGACCGGCAATAGACAAAGTGCTCGCTTTCCATTTTGAGAGCCTCTTCTTGAATGTATTCACAACTGGATCCCAATTCGAAATTCTATTCATATTTTCCCCGACCTTGATGCCCAAGTACACAAACGGAATAGCTCCTGGTTTGCACCCCAAAGAATCGGCCTCGAACTTAATTTCTTCGTTATCCACACCAACACCAAACAATACCGATTTATGTAAGTTAATTTTCAGTCCGGAACACAAATAGAAAATTCTGAGAACCCTTTTCATATTCACGAAATTGACAGTAGACCATTCGCCCACCAACATCGCGTCGTCTGCATATAACAGATGTGATAAAACCGGACCATCATTAGGCAGCCGTAAACCATCAAAAGCTCCTATGTCACATGCCTTTCTCATCAAACCCGAAAACGCCTCCATCAAAATAAGGAATAAAAAAGGTGATAACGAGTCTCCCTGACGAATACCTTTTTGGCATCCGAACTCGAAAGTTGGTGACCCATTCACCAAAACTGAAGATCTAGCCGACACCAAAATACCGCGAATCCACTCACACCATAACGGAGGAAAATCCATTTGATTCATAACCGATAATAAAAACTCCCAATTCACATTATCGTATGCTTTATCAAAGTCAATTTTGAACAGAAACATTTTTTTACCTCGGTGTTTTGCCCACGCAAGCACCACATTTGTCATCAGAGGACCATCTAAAATATACCTTCCTGTCAGAAAAGCCGACTGGAGCTCTGAAACAGCATTATTCATGACCATCTTCAGCCGATTTGCCAACACTTTAGAGACCACCTTGCTAACACACCTTATGAGATTAATCGGTCTAAAATCCCCAAGAAGAGATGGATCACTCACCTTCGGAATCAACGTAATAAACGAAGACCCAACCCCCTTACTAAATCTCCCCTGTGAAAATGTTGCATTATATCCAAGAAATCATTCTCGAACGAGTCCCAAAAAGTCCTGATAAACCGAAAGTTAAAACCGTCTGGCCCGGGCGCTTTATCTGCTCCACAATCAAAAAACGCACGTTTAACCTCTTGAGCCGAAAAACCAGTAATTAATCCTTCGATATCCTGCTGAGTTAACTTCTTCAACCCATAACATAAGAGCTTGGGTCTACGCATCATATTCTCCTTGAACTTATCTCGAAAAAATCTAAGCATCTCCCTTTTAATAATTTGAGGCTTCGATTCCCAAACCCCATTGACCATCAAACCAGGGAAATAATTAGCCGCCTTACTTTTATTAATACAACCGTGGAAGTACCTAGTGTTGTCATCACCATGTAACGCCCAATTACTACGCTATTTCTGTTTCAAATCACGTTGCTAAAACGCTTCAAGCTCCCGTAGACGCCTTTTAATCTCTTCCAACGTCCACAACTCCTCCTCCGAAATCTCCCTAATTTCCACATATAAAACAAAAGTTAGCATTCACTCTACTACATATAATGGGTTGAAACTGAAACTGTATGTATAAGAGTTGACTTCGTAATCTAGGAAATACATTTAATGATTTGTGAAACTTGTATGTAAGATTTGTGATTCGTGTATATGTATCATTTCTTAAAAGAAAAGAAGAATTTTTATAGTTAATACTTTCCAAAATAGTTACCCTATTATTATTATATATACTAAAAGGGGAACCTTTCACTGTTCGAAACTGTAGCTACAGTGGACGAAACAATGCACGATTGCAAAATAGTCCTTAAGGTGAAACTGACGTTGCAAGATAGGTCCTTCGGGGACTAACGATGCAACATGCCGAGGAATAACGATGCAACACGTCAAAAATTTTAGGGACTTTTTATGTAAAAAAAACATATTATTTTCAGAATTATTTTGTACCTAACAAATTTACAAAAATGGTCCTTCCGGTTAGCTGTAAATAGCACCGTTAGTCCCCCGTTAGCGATCTTTTGCAAATTTAGTCCTTAATAATTTTTTTCCTGATCGTTTTATTTCGATTTTAGATTAGACACAAGATTCTCGCAGCAACGCGCGGGTGCCCTCACTCGTTCTTTATAAACATCATAAATTCATAATCCCTATGCATGTGCTCTTCTTGTTATCGATATTCAGGTTCCTTTTTTTCTTTATCTAACCTTCTCACTTACATGCATATGCACGTTTTGTTTATGTGTGTATTTGTGTTGGACAATATTATCAATCCATGCATTCTTGCAAGTTTAACAATGTTCTATCTTTGTTTTCAGAATGATTATGTATCGCCTGGTGGCTCAGTGCATATTGATGTCGGCGTAGCTATTGTTCATTTGTTCCAACGTTATTAAGGCAGTGGACGTTGCTAAGCTAAGAGGTATCCTTGTTATTCGGGTACATTCACCTCTTAAAACGGCCTAAAATGATCAACATTTATATCAGGATAAATACATCTTCAAAACGAAACAATATTTTCGACTTATATTTATCTCTACAGTACTATACATGTGTTCTTACTGAATATGTAACAACTTTATATCGTTCTAAGTTGAAGATATTTAGAGTTTCCACTTTTAACTTTTGTATAGGTAGAGTGGGAAGTATGAGGATTCAGTGTATGCGTGATGAGAAGGGACGACATTCTCATGAAACATGTTTAATCATAGGTTTAATGAAAACTACACCAATGTAACTCTCATAACAACTCCTGCACTAACCATACAACCACTTACAAAAGTTACAGGACACTCATAAAACGCCTTTAGGACAGGGGCGGAGCTACGGAGGGGGCACGGTGGGCACGTGCTCCCCCAAAACTTTCCGGCGTAGTGTAATTTTTTTGGAGATTCTCATGTTTGTCGTCATTTTGCCCCCCCTTACAAGAAATGTCGATAACTTAAGCTCTCCGATACTAGTGAGTTGGTGAAACAGATGGTGAATCTCAAGCCATTTGTCAAGCACTAAAGCTTGTACGGTGAAAAGTTTGTATGAAGAAGATGGCCGGAGGTGCCATAGGAAAGAGAAAAAACAAATAAATACTACTCCAAAGTGATAGGCTCATGGGTCACGTGAGGAGGATAACCACAATTATTTTGAAGTTTGTGAAAGTGAATAAATATACTTTATTGTTTTAATTTTTTTCACTACTTGTAGTGTCGTACCTTTTATTTATTTTATTTGTATTTATTTATTTATTTATTTTTTGAACTAAACTAGTTGTGCCTTGATTTTGCTATATGCTCTGTATTTCAGAATAATTACTAATGAGGTGTTTTGAGTGTTTTCGTCTTGTTTTGTTCTCTAATTAAATTTATATAAAAGTTAATTTTATTTAAGAAAATAAAGTGTATTTGATTGGAGTGTTTTACAGTTTATGTTCAAGTGTTAATTCATTTTAAAAAAATGTTGCAGATATCAACATTTTTAAAATAACTAATCTTAAAATATTTTATTTGTTACGAAGAAAATATATATGTTAGTATGGTGTTGAATTAAAGACGATAGTACTAGATGTTGCTCGTTATAATCACTTTTATTATTGTGTCAGGCTCGACGCAACCCGACCTTTTCCGGTTGGGTTAAGTTTTTTCCTTTATTGGCTCGTCGTGAAAAAAAAATTTTTTTGCCCCCCTTCAAAAAATATTCTGGCTCCGCCCCTGCTTTAGGATCTAATTATATAACGTATTTCGATCAGCAAGTTCATCATCTGAATACTTTGTGTCCTCATATAACTTTGTCGATCACAACTCTATGGTACCATTTTAAACACTGCAATTTTTTCCTATGAATTTAGTTGACATATCGAGTTTTGTTACTTTCACACTTTAGGTATTTGGACATATATGATAATTTTAAGTTTTAAATTGGATATATATGTAATTTTTAAGTTAGGCTAGAATATATATAATTTTGAAGCAAAAGAAGGATATGTATGAAATTCTCCCAATAATAAATCGTTCAACCAATTTAAAATACTAAATTTAAATTCTAATGACTCAATTATTTAATAAGTATTACGGTACAAGTTCAAACTTTTTATTCAAGTATTAAACAAATTCTAGTTAATAAATAACTTGATGAACGGCCTTTAATAATTCAAACGCTCCAAATATGATACAGATAATCCTAACATGTATGATACGAATTACGCTCAAATTCAAACAAATAAAACTATTCAAAACACGAAATCATAACTTGACGATTGGACAAACCACAAAACTAACAATCTGTTGAACTCAAATCAATCCAAATACAAAACAGATGTATTCTTAAGAAGCCCAAAATAAACATAAAAGCCCAATACTAAGTTTATCCAGTAACATGTATATGAAACGAATGTTTATTATTTCAAAAAATAAATAAATAAATAAACGAAGGTTTGTTTAATGTTGTACTAAGTTTATCGGATGTCCCCGAAGGGACTACTGTACCAGGTTTATCAAACGAGTAACAAGTATCAATTATGTCTACAATCAAACAACCAAATCTTGATACAATTTTTTTTTTTAAATTAATTTTTCTTTATTGTTAAACAAACCTAACTCTTATACCACTTGTTGGTAATTCAAAAACCAAAACAAATAACAAATCAAAAATAGAGAGGAATCTTTATTCAAATTATCAAACCAAATTCAAAGAAAACACAAAAATCTAATTTAAATATACAAAGAAAACTAATGCTCCCTCCGTCCCAAAATAGGTGTTAGGTTTGACTTTTTTGAGTCTTTTTAGTTTAACTTTGACTATAAATACTTTTATTTGTGTTATATAATACTTAAAGCAAAATATATGAATAGAATGGGTTTCAAATGCATTTCATTGGTATAATTTTTATCAAGTATTATATAGCACCAATAATAATATTTTAGTTAAAAGTTGAACAAAAAAGACTTTAAAATTTTAAACCTAACACTTATTTTGGGACGAAGGAAGTATCATTAATCCCTGTATAAAAGAAACCAATAACATAATTGCCAAATTTTAAATCGACTTAAATTAGAAAATATACAAAAAAAAACTAAATACTAAATTTACCGAACATTCCTTAGAGTTCAAGTTACTTTTCTAACAAAGATAAATGCACTTAAAAGCTTAGAAAATTTTCCAATGAATCTTGAACTCGAAAGGTGGGTTCTAATTTTGCTCGTAAATGCCGATCATATTCCTCGAATATCCGTATTTAAATAAGTAAAAGATTAGCTCAACAGAACAAATTTTTATTATGGTCGGTTGTTATATAAATATGAGATTAGTGATGCTTTTCTTTCGATCCAAAAAATTTCTTCCACCGATGAATATACAAGGTGAAGAAAATTGCGGTCACTTACATTGCTTTTCTTCCAAGCCCAACCTCAACAATGTTGATGTTCATTAGTTTTCCTCCTTGCTAAAACTGTTGTTCATATCATTTATGGTTTGCATGAACGTGTGTGCTCTAGCAGACCCAACAAGTGGTATCAGAGCGGATGCGTTTTTCTTAATCTAGATCCGTTCTATTGACTGCTAAGAACATTTGAAGAATGTCAAAAAAATTGAAACCATTGTGCGAACTCAAGTTGAAAAACTTGTGTAAAATGGTTCCAATAGGTTTTATGTGTGTTAATTTTAAACACATGAACTTGGTCAAAATTAAATCAAAATAGGTTTACTTCAAAAATTGCTACTGATGTTGCAAGTTTTGAGAGGGAGAAACACTTTAAAAAGAACCTTTCATAAATTCAAAACACACAAACAAAACCCTACACGGATATACCCTCCTCAAAAATACTTATACTTGAAACCTAAAAAAGTTCTTACCAAACCCTCTGCAAATAATAATAATAATAATAATAATAATAATAACAATAATAATAATAATAATAATAATAAACCGTCACCATACCCTTAAAAATGGGAGGAAGTTGACATAGTGACACAAAAAATTGTCACTAAAGAAAGTCTCCAACAATAGGAGGAATGAGACTTAGTGACTGATGTGTAAGGAAAGCTTTAAATTTATAATACTAGTTTTATCTATTTTAATAAACCAAACACACGGGTAAAGTATAACCCTCGTTGTTAATATAAGTTTTAGGTAAGACCAGGTCATATCCACAGGGACTTAGTTCGTTCGAGTTTAAGTATAAGTAAGTAGTAAACAAGACAATAAGTAACAAATAGCGAATATGATAATATGAAGGATTTAAATAATAAAACATATGATTGCTTGGATACCTTAGATAATCTAGTAACAATGCTTATGATTTGATCTCAGTTTGATAATTTGGTAGTACACAACTTATAACCACGCTATTTTCGTCAAAAGAGCAATTTCATAATTTGTAGATTCAATTCAAGATTCATGTTTATCTATCAAGTGAGTTCTCTCGAAATAGTATTCCAAATCAAGTCTAGATTAGTATTGATTCTCCTAAGTGGATTTCTCCTTTCAAACGCTAGGAATGCAGACAAGTCCATAGAATTGCTTTGAACATATTGGTTCTTTCGACCTATCCCAACACATTATATTCAACCAGTTTCAATATCGAAACGGGATAAGACTAGAGATAAAATAGTTCACAACACAAACTTGAAATTGATAGAGATCAAAACATAATTATAAGTCACTTTATTATTTCACATATCCAAGCAATCACAAGAAGTTTACCATCTTATGGCTAATGAGTTCATAACAACAGAAATGATTAAAGAGTAAACAAGAGACAAACGGATCGGATTGATCAAATGGATTACACAAGTGTCACAAGTAACCAATATTTCGACACCAACACCCATTCAACACCCCTTGCTCTACTCGTTCACGTCTGGCTAAGGCTCAGGATCACTTAGTACTTCTTATCTCTGCTTCGTGAGAATTGGTTATTGAGTGGATAGTTCAAATGCTTGCAAATGAGCTCTATTTATAGGCTTCTGATATCCAAAGTACGGCGTACTTTGATATAAGTGCGGCGCACTTTACTATTTTTTTGGCGCCAAAGTTTCATAAATGTAGAGGAAGTATGACGTACTTAAAATACAAAACTGGCGCATATTTATTTAAGGGTAGAAGCTATATATTAGCAATGCACTTTCACATTTTTTCAAATATAGGTAACAAACTTTTTTTATTACTAATCTAGTCATTGAAACCGGCTAATTTTTTACAATATAGTAAATATTGTCACCTACTACCTGTTGAATATGAAAAATGACTGACACGTCATTTTTTAACGGTTGTTAGTAAATATTTTTCATCGTTAGTCCTTTATACTCACGATCGTTAGTAAATAACTTAAAATTTGGTTTTCTTACTTATTCGTCCGTTTTTACACTTTTTCGTTCGTATTTGCACGTTTATTATTTTCACTGTTAGTCATTTATACTAACAGTATTTGCACCGTTAGTGATTTATACACACGTTTTCTTGCGTTTTTTTTTCACGTTTTCATATGTTTTATAAAAAAAAATTATATAAAAATTAAAAAAAAAAATCAAACATTTTTTTTGAAAAAAAATTTTCAAAATTTTAAAAAATATATATATATTAGAAAATAAAATAAATAAAAAAAATTAAAAAATGAAATTTTTTAAATTAAAAATATATAGAAAATAATAATTTAGAAAAAATTAAAAAAAAAATAAAAAATTATAAAAAAATCAAATTTTTTTCGAAAATAGTTTTTCGAAAAACAAAAATTAGAAAATAAAAAAAAAAATTTGAAAAATATTTTTTTTAAATAATTATTGTAAAATAAATTTTGGAAAAAATTTTCAAATTTAGAAAAATTTATTTTTAAAAATAATTATCGAAAAAAAATAATTTTTTCTAAATTTGAAAAAATTTTCCAATTTTTTTTTTCGATAATTATTTTAAAAAAAAATTGAAAAATTTTTTTGAAAATTTTTTATTTTCTAATTTTCATTTTTCGAAAAAATATTTTCGCAAAAAAATTTTGAATTTTTTTTATTTTCTTATTTTTTTAAAATTTTTGGAAATTTTTTATTTTCTATATTTTTTAAATTAAAAAAAAGTTACTTTTTTTTAATTTTTTTAATTTTCTAATATTTTTTTAAATTTAAAAAAAATTGATTTTTTTTTTTTTTTTTTTTTTTTTTTTTTTTTTTTTTTGGAATTCTTTGTGGAATTTTTTTGGTGGTGATGGACTATGCATGAAATTATTATACATATTCAAGGACGAAACATGTAATTTTCTAACGAAGTGGGTTATCGAAAACATTTAAAAACGGACGAAAACGTGCAAAAACAGACGAAAACGTGTAAAAACGGACGAAAGTAGATGAGTAAGTAACAAATCCAAATTTTAAGTTATTTACTAACGGTCGTTAGTATAAAGGACTAACGATGAAAATTTATGTGAAGAACACAAGAGTATTTTAGTCAGTTCACGACATCAGCAGGTCATATTTACTAGATCGTCGCAAATTAGCCAGTTTCAATGACTATATTAGTAATAAAATAAGTTTGTTACCTAGATTTGAAAAGTTGTGAAAGTACATTGCTAATATATAGCTTTTACCCTTTATATAATGTATCTTATTGACTTCCTTTGACCGAGAGGACAAGTGCGGCGCACTTAGATGGAAAACCGGCGCACTTGCTAGGATTATACTGGACTTCTTATTTTGTTGTTCCATGCTTCCAAACGTCTGAGAGTGAACCTGCATTCATTTCATGCTATTAAATACCAAAATTTCACACTAAATGATCATAAACATATAATATAATGTTCGAGAAATATATATAATTAGAGCGTTATCAGTGACACAAAAAGTAGTCACAAAATATAGTCACCAAAAATTAGATGAAGGAGGAATAAGCATCACGGAGTACATGCTTAAAGGGAGGAAGGAGAAAATGTACTTCGCGGAGTGCATGCATAATGAGAGAAAAGAGAAAATGTACTTCATGGAGTACATGTAAAATGGGAGGAAGGAGGAAATGTACATCAAGTGGTGATATGAAATGTACATCAAGAAGTATGCATCATCACGAAGCGAGGTAAAATTTGCATTAGGAAGTAAAATACAAACCCGTTAACCTGAAGATGGAAAAGTGTGTAAACCTCTAAAAATCCGTGAACATCAAGACCGAACAAAGTTCAGCAACTTCAACAACAAAAGATCAAACTTTATTATTTTTATTTTTTGTTTGTTGTTGTAATTAAGTATGTAAGAAGAAGCCGTTATGCTCACTTACTACTGACTAAAATTAGGCTATTTGTATATTTAAATAGAGGGAGATTGTTGGGTCTGAAAAACCAACCCAATTGTCTCTAACAAGTATTTAAATATAAAATAGCCTAATACACCTTCTGAAGGTCAGTGAGCATAAAGTCTCTGATAACGATTGGAGAGAATGTCACTTCATAACTATCAATGTGAACCTGATAGTTATCAGAAGTGAGATACTCCCTGATAAGTTATCAGAGAACATGTCTCCCTGATTATTATTCAGAAAGTGATACTCACTGATAAGGAAATCAGTGAGTGTTGTATAAAGCTCAACCACATGTGTAGCTTTAGGGACGTCAACGACCAATTGAAGAAAACATTTCACAAAATGATCCGGTGTCAGGGAGTGATTTACAAGGACCTACAAACAAAACCAGAGTCACTGGGATTTGACAAATGTCTCTATGACTCTGAAGACTTGATTCAGTTTTACAGCCTCAACCTCTGAATGCATGGGCGGGAAACTTCTTTGGGAAGATAATGTGGAAAACTAGAAGGGGGGTTGAATAGTTTACCGCTTAAAATCTTTTTAACTTGTTTAGTTAGCTTTGAAACTTTGCGTTTGATCAAAGATATATACACAAACACAATATATAACATGCAAGTAAATGAAAGAAACGATCAAACCACAACACGAGTATTTATCGTGGTTCGGCTACAAGGACTCTTTTTCCTTGCCCTACGTCCACGCCCCGAGTATCCAACTCGAGAGTTTCTTTCACTAGTCAACAAGCTCCTTTCACCGGCGGAGAAAACCTTACACGTCGCTTATACTTTTACCGACACTAAGCTAGATGTCGAGTTCTTTACCAAGGGTACAACCACTCCCGTTAGTTCTTTTACAAGGGTACAACTACTCCCGATACACTTTGTATTTTGAGGACTAAAATACTAACCGATCACTACTGAAAATACACAATCAAATGAAGTGTAAACTACACAAGTCTACACAATGCTAAGCTAACAAGTCTTGCAACGTTGTGTTGAAAACTTGTTACTTTTAATGAA
The DNA here is from genome assembly GCA_030686995.1 of Artemisia argyi. Lineage (NCBI taxonomy): Eukaryota > Viridiplantae > Streptophyta > Magnoliopsida > Asterales > Asteraceae > Artemisia > Artemisia argyi. The sequence continues at coordinate 27,611 of JARVZY010009135.1, forward strand.
CTCGTGAATCTCTTTGCTACAAAAAGAAACTTCACATATGAAATGTTAAAGGGTTAGATAAAAGAATGAATGAATGTGTGTAAATATGATGTAGAGTGATAAACCAAAAATCAACTTGTGGCTTGGTATTTATAGCAAAGCCTTCTGCAAGCCTGGAGGATACGGCGGAACCCTCAGATGGGTTCCGCCCGTGTACCCCCAGGGTTCCGCCGGGCTTGCAGTTGGTTTTGCAATAAATCTTGCAAACCAAACAAAGTCACATCTCATTACACCTTGCAAACCAAACAATGTCACATCTCATTACATCTAGTCAAACACCAAACTTGCAAGCAACCACATAGTAAGTCAAACACATTTTCTTTCTATAAATGTATATTGACAAAACTTGCCATAAATGTGATGTGACAATTCTATTTTAGGAAATAAAAAGTGTTGTGTTTTATGAAATGTAAAATGTAGCAAAAGTCTAGTTTATGCAAGTCTTTAAAACTAAGATTATGTTTTACTTAGAAACTAAAGTTTACATTTTGTCGTTAACAAAACTTAGCGAAGATCGTAAAATATAAATAACGTTTTTAGGCGATATTTGTATTAACAATCTCCCCCTTTTTGTTGATGACAAAACATAAACTTTGTTTTTAAGTAACTCACAAAATCTTGGTTTTTAAGACTTAAAAAAAATTATATTAAACTTGTTTTACTTAAGAGATGAAAATCATATTAAGTATTGAAGTTTCAATATATTTCTTCCCCTTTTTGTCGAAACAAAAAGTAGAGTATCGAAGCGGAATAATGCACTTGCTCCCCCTTGCTTGTTACTCCCCCTAAAAGGAGTGCCAAGATGGGAAACATGAATTTTGATCCTACAAAAAAAAATGGTTAGTTGGTGATATATATAGTCAAGCTTGTAGTTACCACACACATTGCAACCACAATGACAACACCAAAATGATCAACCAACAATGCACGAAAGTAAGTAGAAAGAAATATCATTCCAAGTAAAATTTTGACTTTGAAAAGTCAAAAGACAAGAAATGTGAAATATTCTTCTACTTGTAAAAAAACTAAAAAATAACCAAGAAGAAAAATAAAATCCTACTTTCCTAAATGGGGCAAACGGCCTCCAAAGGTTGTCTAGGATTTGTTTGGGTGGGAAAGAGCATCCAAACGTTCTATGACGTGTTGAAATGCAAAACGGGTTTCATCTTGGAATTGGTGAAGCAACGTTTTGATGCTTGCACCCATTTGCTCACAATTTGAGTAAACATGGGGATGAGTGGGTGGAAATGGGTTGGTTTTGGTTTCTTGGTTTGAGGGTTGGTTGGTTTTTGGTTCTTGGGTGGAGGATGTATTTGGTATTGAGTCAAGCAAGGTCGTTTGAAATTCCATTGCTTGATGAAGGTGGTTCTCAACCATGCTTTGGATTTCCTCATATGAGGGGAAGAAAGACTCAAATGTTTGGGCTTGAGAATGTGGTGGAGTTGGGTGATCATGGATTTCAAAGTTTGGTTCTCTATAAAGAGGACCATGGATGTCATGGTAGATAGGGTGAAACAACAATGGTTTGGGTTGATGGTACACTTGTTGTGGTGGTTGGGTGTGGTTAAAATCTTCATCAAGGTCAAGAATTGACCTTGGTGATTGATTTGCAAAAGGTGGTGGTTGTGTAGGTCTTGGTGGAAGATCATTTAGATCTTGGACAAAAGGGTGTGGTGATGTGGGAGGAGACCCAAATAACTCCATAGGTTCAATTTTGGGTAATGGTGATGGTGATGGAGTTTTGGATGGTTGGGTTGGAGCACTTGGTGGAGTTGGGTCAATGGGTGATTTAGTAGGTGGTGGAGTGAGCTCATTTGGTTCATTGGGTGATGGAGATGGAGATGCAAGGTTCAAAAAGTGTTTATTTTTTATAGGTGAGGTGAATTCATCCGAAGATGAGGAGCTTAGGTTGATTGATTGATTAGACCATAGTGGTTTTACACTTATCCGGGCGGTTTTCCGGATGGGTCATGATGGTTGAGAAGTGATTGTTGACTTGGTCATGGTTAAAAATGGTTTGGAAGTTAAGAAATTGTGATGAAGAAGGTGTGATTTGATAGTGTTTAGGATGGTTTAATTTATAGTAATGAAGGATTGTGGAAAGGAGTGTTTGGATTTGATGTTAGTCCATACAAAAATGGAGGTTCCTAATGATTTGGAAAACTAATTGTGGGTTGTCATATCATGGAAGTCAATCCAATGAAAATGGTGAAGTGGGAAGACAAGTTTTGCACTAAATGCTTAGTGGTTTTGGTAGATTTGTTGAAGTATAAATCTCAGGGATTTCAAGGAACCTTTATAAGGGTTCCTTCCTTTATGTGTGAAGGGTCCTTGGGGTGGTTATGGCTATTTTTGAAATTTGGAGGGAAATGGTTTTGGTTGAGTTATAAGGAATGAGAAGTACCCTATTGTGCTAAACAAATGGCAGGAAATGGGTTTCTATCTAAAAGGATTGTATTTTGGTGTTTGGATGTTGAAATGTTGAAAACAAAAAGAAAATTCCTGCAGGCAACTGGCGGAACCCTCAGGTTACACAGGCGGAACCTGTTTGAGGGTTCCGCGGGGTCCGTTGGGCCATTTCTGGGTTGCCCAGGAAATACACTGGCGGAACCCAAGGCAGTCCGCGATTTTGACCAGCGAGACGATTTTTAAAATTTTCGAAAACTCCTAAAATCAAAAAGATAGTGCATTTCTTGTTAGGCAATGCAAAAAATAGACACATAAACACACATATCATAGGACTTTGACCTTGAGGTCGAGAATTTCACTATGCTTAGTGAAAATATCATAAACATGAAAATTTGACAACTTGCCAAAAGTTGTCTACCTGCATCAAAGTTAGATACTACATGTTCCAAATTGTATCAAACATTGTACTAACACATAAATACATCATAAACATTGTTTAAACAACCAAATTTGTTCAAATAGCACCTAGTGCCAAACACTCCTACACACCTGCACTCATTGACGGTCAATCTTGTTCTTGAGCTTTCCTAGAAATCTTCCAAGATTCTTAAACATCCCCTTTGTTTGCTAGAACTCCTCCGACTCATTTGGAATATCCAGAAGTTGGGATAGGTATTCGAGAGGTGGGAGCCTAGAGTTGGGCAAATTGTCATCTTCACTCATTGAGGAAGATGATGAGGAGGTAGGAGGATGAGGACGTTTTCCTTGGGCTTTGTAAACTCTCTTATCACTAAGTGGGACAAAGGTGTGTGGAATGAGAGAGTAGTCAAGACGAAGACCATTTGGAGTTGGTGGAATGGGTGAAATGAACCTAAAGAGACGGGTCAAGAGCATTCCATACGGCATAGCCATTGTGCCATGCATGGGAATGTCGGCCATTCTCTTGGCCATGTAGTAGGCAAGATTGAAGGGTTGCCTAACGGACAAAGAGTAGAGCATGTAGCAAAGGCAAATGTTGATATGATCTCGGTTTCCTATGGTGCTAATGAAATTTGCTCTAAGGACTTCCTCCCATTTCTTGAATTGGGGCTTGAGTTCATTCATTTCCATTCCATATGGGTCCTTATCGACCTCATTTCCCGAACGGGTTCTCCTAGTGTTGGTGGTCCTAACAAAGAGGTGGTCACGAAGTACATCTTTTGATACAAGAGGTGTGTCATAAGGGTGGATACGGTCTTGGAGGGTGTCAAGAGTTGAGAGGGAGTGCAAGTCGGAGTAGATGCAAGTACCACGGTTTGGGACACCTAGGATTTGAGCAAACTCCTCAAGAGTGAAGGAGTATTGATGACCACTAGTCCTAAAGTTGATAGACATGCGACCATAATCATCCGTGGAGAGGACGACGGATGCATAGAACTCTAGAATGAATCTAGGACAAATAGGCTCGTTGATTTCTAAAAGACACTCAAAGTTGATTGTGGCAAATTCGGCGTAAAGGTTTGTGCCTTCTAGGAAAGACGGGTCAATGGTTCTACCCTCATGGACATAGTGTTTTTCTAAGGCTTTGAAAACATTGACTTGGTTTGGGGTAAGGCCTTTGGTTTTGTGGTGTTTTGGTAGGTACTTAATAGTGTCCTTGTGGTTGTAGTGGGTTAGAGGAGGCATGATGATTCCTAGAACAACAAAATTTCACATTTTAGTTTAAGTAAACTACTATTATAATGTGGATGTTCTAGTGTGTGCCTATATGAAAACAATGTGGAGGTGCGGTTATCTTGACTCATTTTGATGCTTCAAAAACGTTTTATAATGCAAGTTTTGTTATAAAACAAAAGATAACCCAAATGCTCCTAGTTCAATGTAGCTTCGTTTGAATGTACCCGAAAATACATATTGGTTATGTATTCCCATTAGCATTCAAGAGACATTATGCAAGTGATGTTTTAAACATAACGTTTTGATTTTGTATTCTCAATGTGAGACGAAAAAATATTTGTCCTATTTGTGAGAAATTTTTGGAAAAATTTGACATGGGGTGTTTTACCAAACATGTTTACACTTAGTAAGAATGCAATTTCTAACTATGGGGAACATGATTAGTTTTGTTAAACACCTAATTTCATGCATGATTATCTCAAGTTAATGCATAACCCCAAGTTTTTGTTATTGTGCAAAAATAGAATTCCTAGACTCAGATCAGGATTGTAATCAAGTTTAGAATACTTACAATGATGATTGATTTGCAATGTGAGTGAAAGGAAGACCAAGAAATCGTAGGTATGGATGGATGGTAAAGTGAATAGTAACAGTTTGGAAGTGGTGGTATGAGATAATGGGTGTTTGGTTTAATATAAGCAAAAATATTGATTCTGCAGGTCGACGGATACGGCGGACCCCTGAAATGGGTTCCGTCCGTTGTGTCTGAGGGTTCCGCCGACCCTGCTGAGAAAAAGAGTTTTGGATTTGTTTTGATTTTTGTGATTTTTGTCTAATGTCCAGAACTACAATGTAGGTTCCATGAGTCCTAAGCCTAGCCTAAGAAGGTTAAAAGGTTCACGTTTAAGGGGTTTTGTGAGAATGTCGGCTATGTTGTCTTCGGAAGAAACTTTCTCAATTGAGATATTTCCTTTTTGAACGTTGTCACAAAGGAAATGATGACGGATTTCAATATGTTTGGTACGAGCATGTTGAATCGGGTTTTTGCTAAGATCAATGGCACCTTTGTTGTCACAAAGAATTGTGATGTCGTTAAGTTGAATTCCGTAGTCGACAAGAGCTTGCTTCATCCAAAGAGCTTGTTGACATGCCTTTCAGGCCGAAACGTACTCGGCTTCCGTTGTTGAGATAGCAAGAGCCGTTTGCTTCTTAGAGAACCATGAGGTGAGACAATGTCCAACAAAAGTACAAATACCACTTGTACTTTTTCTATCGACATAGTCACCGGCATGATCCGAGTCGGCATACACTATGGTGTCTATTCCCGTTCCTTTGGGATACCATAAACCTAAATGTGTAGTGCCCTTAATATACCTAAAAATCCTTTTAACGGCTTCGAGATGAGTAGTCTTAGGATCTTCTTGAAAACGAGCACATAGACAAACACTAAACATAATGTCGGGTCTACTAGCCGTTAGGTAAAGTAGACTACCAATCATACCTCTATATTTAGTGCTATCTACGGATTCACTTTCCTCATCCTTGGTGAGTTTAGTTTCCGTGGACATGGGTGTTTTGATTGGTTTCGAATCTTCTAATCCAAATTTCTTAAGCATGTCCTTAATATATTTAGATTGGTTAAAGAAGATACCATCTTCTAGTTGTTTAATTTGGAGTCCTAGGAAAAAGTTGAGTTCTCCCATCATACTCATTTCAAATTCGTCATGCATGATTTTTGAGAAATCCACACATAATTCTTGACAATTTGATCCGAATATAATGTCATCAACATAGATTTTGACTATGATAATATGTGAATCTTTCTTCTTAGTGAAGAGAGTATTATCAACTAAGCCCATGGTATACTTATGGTCAACTAGGAAGGTTTTAAGTCGATCATACCATGCTTTTGGAGCTTGCTTAAGTCCGTAAAGAGCCTTTTTAAGTTTGTAAACATGATTTGGTTTTTCAAAATCGATGAAGCCCGGTGGTTGAGCAACATACACTTCTTCATTTATGACTCTGTTTAGAAATGCACTTTTGACGTCCATTTGAAAGAGTTTAAAATTATGTGCACATGCATATGCAAGTAAGATTCTAATTGACTCGAGCCTAGCAACCGGAGCAAAAGTTTCATCATAGTCAATGCCTTCTTGTTGGTTATATCCTTGTGCAACTAGCCTAGCTTTGTTTCTAGACACAATTCCATTTTCATCCATTTTATTATGAAAGACCCATTTTGTTCCAATTATAGTTTGACTCTTTGGTTGAAGAACTAATGTCCATACATCATTCCTAACAAATTGGTTTAACTCTTCTTGCATTGCTATTACCCAATACTCATCTTTAATGGCTTCATTAATGTTTTTCGGTTCAATGGTTGACACGAAACAAAAGTAGTTGCTTTCATTTTGAACTTTTGACCTTAGTGTTCTTTTGTTAATGTTGCCTATGACACCATCTAATGGATGACTTTTAGATTCTTTGACATTGACAAGTTCTTTGTTTAATAGTTCATCTTCCTTGTCATTACCTAAAATCTCTTGACTTTCTATTGATTGGCTTTCAACTAAGTCATCATCTACCAAAGGTGATGTCTTAGAGGGAGGTGGACTCTCGTCAAATGTTACGTTCAACGATTCCTCGACACTTAAGGTTTCTTTGTTCAAAACAATGTAAGCTTTACTATTTTGTGAATATCCAAGAAATACACCTTTATAAGACTTTGGGTCAAATTTGGTGAGATAATCCTTGGTGTTAAGAATGAAACATTTACTCCCAAACACTCTAAAGTATCCTAATGTAGGCTTTTTACCTTTATATAGTTCATAAGGAGTTTTATTCAAAAATGGTCTAATTAAGACTCGATTTAAAATGTATGTTGATGTGTCAACGGCATTACACCAAAACTTTTGTGGAATGTTTTGTTCATTAAGCATTGTTCTACTCATCTCTTGCAATGTCCGATTTTTACGTTCTACTACACCATTAGATTGAGGAGTACGTGGAGCCGAAAAGTTATGAGTAATACCATTAATATCACAAAAGTTTCCAAATTGAAATTCATTATCAAATTCACGACCGTGATCCGTTCTAATAGACACAATATTAGACCCTACTTGATTTTGAATTTTCTTACTTAGAATCTCAAATTTATCAAAAGCTTCATTTTTACTTTTCAAAAATTTTGTCCAAGTATATCTTGAGTAATCATCAACTATGACCAAAGTGTAGAAGTTACCTCCATAACTTTGTATAGCGGATGGACCAAATAAATCCATATGCAAAAGTTCTAGACACCTAGATGTAGAAACCAAGTTTTTAGCCTTATGGCTACTATGGACTTGTTTACCGACTTTGCAAGCATCACAAAAGTGTTGGTCATATTTCAACTTAGGTAGGTTTCGAACTAAGTCTTTGGAGGAGAGGTTTTGGATTAGTCTCATGTTAGCATATCCTAAACGTCTATGCCATAAAGTTGAAGATTCATCTAATGAGGTAAGACAAAGTTTGTCTCTAGATGTTGGATCCATCTTCATGACGTATACATTGTTCTTAAGGACACCTTTGGCTATGGTTATACCATCTTTAAGTATTTTACTTCCGTTTTCACTAAAAAGGACATTATACTTATTACGACAAAGTTGACTAATACTAAGGAGATTAAAACCTAAGTTATCAACATGAGCTACATCATCTATAAAAAGGGAGTCATGAGAGATTGTACATTTTCCGATGATTTTGCTCTTAGCTTTACTACTAAACGTAACATTACCTCCATCACATTTGTGATAAGTAGTGAAGAGGCTTTTGTTACCCGTCATGTGCCTTGAACAACCGCTATCTTTAATCCATTCATCCGGTTCCAAACAAACTTTGAGGCACACCTCATTTGAGTTGTGAGCCATGAGAGCAATATCATCATTCTTTGGCTCATCGTCATCTCTTTCATAGTCACTCCAAGCACCACCCACAAAAGCTTGTTGAGGTTTGCTCTTGGGTGGTTTTGGACATTCTCCTACAAGATGACTTGTGTCTCCACACCTATAGCATTTTCTTTCAACTTTTCCTTTCCTATCATCACGATCTTTTCGGAAAGTTTTCTTGTCATCTTTAGGTTGCCTTACAAACTTCCCTCTTCTACGAAAGAACTTCTTGAAGTCTCTAACGGCCATAGCATATTCCTCATCATCACTATCCGAAGTAGATTCTTCATCATCACTTGATTGGACTCTAGCTTTCAAGGCAATGGACTTAACTTTTTCTTTCTTGCCTCTAACTAGTTCCGAATCTTTTTCCATTACCATTTCATGAACTTTGAGGTTTCCAATTAGCTCATCAAGTGACATGCTTGAAAGATCTTTGGATTCTTCAATTGCCGTCACTTTTGCTCTCCACTTCGGATGGAGTGCTCTAAGAAATTTCCTGACAAAGTTCTTACTACAAAAAGATTCATCAAGTGCTTTAAGTGAAGTAATAATAGTGTTAAACCTAGCAAAAACATTATCAATAATCTCATCTTCGGAAATAACAAATTGTTCATATTGTTGAACAAGAAGATAAATTTGTTATCTTTAACTTGTGAGTTTCCTTGATGAGTGACAATTAAAGATTGCCAAATATCTTTGGCGGTTTTACACATAAAGACTCTTTCATATTCTTTCTTAGGCAAAGCATTGTAAAGCATCATTTTAGCTTCATTATTTTTACCAATCAATTTCTTTTGATCATCATCTTTAATGTTAGTAACTACGTTATCACCATCAATGATTATATACCATAAATCTATATCTTTAGATTTCACGTAAGTTTCAAAACGGTTTTTCCAATATATAAAACCATTTGCTTCAAAAAGTTGTGGTCTTTGCATAGATTTCCCTTCTTTGTAATTTTCAAAATCCATGGATAGTTTCAAGTTTTAAAACACAATATATTTTAAAAGCTTGAGTAACGTAGCTCTTGATGCCAATTGTGGAAAACTAGAAGGGGGGTTGAATAGTTTACCGCTTAAAATCTTTTTAACTTGTTTAGTTAGCTTTGAAACTTTGCGTTTGATCAAAGATATATACACAAACACAATATATAACATGCAAGTAAATGAAAGAAACGATCAAACCATAACACGAGTATTTATCGTGGTTCGGCTACAAGGACTCTTTTTCCTTGCCCTACGTCCACGCCCCGAGTATCCAACTCGAGAGTTTCTTTCACTAGTCAACAAGCTCCTTTCACCGGCGGAGAAAACCTTACACGTCGCTTATACTTTTACCGACGCTAAGCTAGATGTCGAGTTCTTTACCAAGGGTACAACCACTCCCGTTAGCTCTTTTACAAGGGTACAACTACTCCCGATACACTTTGTATTTTGAGGACTAAAATACTAACCGATCACTACTGAAAATACACAATCAAATGAAGTGTAAACTACACAAGTCTACACAATGCTAAGCTAACAAGTCTTGCAATGTTGTGTTGAAAACTTGTTACTTTTAATAAACTCGTGAATCTCTTTGCTACAAAAAGAAACTTCACATATGAAATGTTAAAGGGTTAGATAAAAGAATGAATGAATGTGTGTAAATATGATGTAGAGTGATAAACCAAAAATCAACTTGTGGCTTGGTATTTATAGCAAAGCCTTCTGCAGGCCTGGCGGATACGGCGGAACCCTCAGATGGGTTCCGCCCGTGTACCCTCAGGGTTCCGCCGGGCTTGCAGTTGGTTTTGCAATAAATCTTGCAAACCAAACAAAGTCACCTCTCATTACACCTTGCAAACCAAACAATGTCACATCTCATTACATCTAGTCAAACACCAAACTTGCAAGCAACCACATAGTAAGTCAAACACATTTTCTTTCCATAAATGTATATTGACAAAACTTGCCATAAATGTGATGTGACAATTCTATTTTAAGAAATAAAAAGTGTTGTGTTTTATGAAATGTAAAATGTAGCAAAAGTCTAGTTTATGCAAGTCTTTAAAACTAAGATTATGTTTTACTTAGAAACTAAAGTTTACATTTTGTCGTTAACAAAACTTAGCGAAGATCGTAAAATATAAATAACGTTTTTAGGCGATATTTGTATTAACAGATAAGTTCAAGTGCTTATCGATATATGAGAAACAAGCATTGGGACTATAAATTGTCAAATTAGGTAAGCCAAAAATACGCTCAAGACTAGCCTACCAGGCACGTGCCTATCTATAGTAAGTGGATAAGTTATTATGGACCTATACGCAACGACTGTTTCCCCCTCTATATAAACCAAAGGTTGTAACCGAATTAAGTGGAGATTCAAACATAGAAAATAATATAAAGTATTATAGTTAGGATCCTCCTCTCCTAGGAACAACAACACAAAGCTAGCTGTCTCTTGTTGTTTGAGTTTGGAGAGTTAATCTAACATCAACCAGGGTAGTTTTCCGTAGGCTATCCCTTGTAAATCTTTGATTCATTTCTAATAAGATTTATAAAGTTGAAAAGTACAAATGGTATTATAAGCATGTCTATGTTGTTCTCAAGCAAACCCAACCTCAACAATGTTGATGTTCATCAGTTTTCTTCACTTGCTAAAACTTTTGTTCATATCCTTCATGGTTTGCATGAACATGTGTGATCTAGCAAACTCAACAAGTATACCATTTTATACAACTTTATTTCCAGACACAAAAAGATAGTGGTATCATTCTATCACCCATTCTTTGACTATCTTGTGGCTGCTGATTCTCTTCAATCCCTGATGGCTATCAGTGACCTAGGTTGAAGTATCAGTAGCGCTGATAGTTTCTTCTTACCACTGGTTAATTCCGCATTCATATCCATGGGTTTTATAACTCATACCATAATTTTGAATCAAATAGTAGAGCATTAATAATTACAATGCTCTTTATTTGATGTTATTGAACCACAATAGACTTGGAAGTCTTGTATTTTTCAAGTTTAAGCAAACTTTTCAGATTCAAGAGCTCCAGAGTCCCTTTGTTATCAGCGACCTTTAACTATGACTATTCTAAGTAAATCAGAAACTATTTTCTCAGCTTTTTTTTTTATTATCATTATCTTCCTATCTAAATACAGGAATAGCTTAAGTTAAGAATAAGAATAAAGACAATATGGCTCGATTCTTTGTTGTTGGTGTCTTCAGGTGCAAATTTCTGAAAGATCAGGGGTTGTCTTGTTTTACTGACACTCCATGATGAACTTCATGCACAATCCCCGAAGACATCTCCTCATCCCTGGATTCTCCCTTCTTCCATTTACTTCTGTTGCTTATGCATCATGCTTCTTTCTTTCCCTTGGTAGCTCCTAAGAGTAACCATAACCAAACTTATAGCTATGTGTCTTGGTACACAGATTTTCAAAAGTACCATTAGTTCAGAAGTTTTCAAGATGAAAATATTTACTCAGACAAGTTCTCCTAGTAAATTTTGCTTTTGAACAATGGCACTAGCAATGAAGTTTTATCTTGGGGTATGGTTGAATGGGCTGGAAAAGAAGCATTTGGAGCTTTTTTGCTATATGAAGGAGTGTGGAGGTACTCAATCATATAGACAAGATGTGAAGAGAAGGAATGAGAAGAACTGGTTTGGTGGGGTCTTTATTGAGGATTGGATTCGAATGTTATTAGGTGTCATTTCAGAGTGGCCTTGTATTATTACTCGTTATTCAAGAACATATATAGATCATGGAAGTGATCCACCCACTCTGATACCACTTGTTGGTCCGATAAATATGTGCAAAACCATGAGTTTTATGAACAAGAGTTTGAGCATGTGAAAATAACTAATGTTCATTAGAAATAAGGACATGTTTACATAATCTTGACCAAAGTCAACTAATAATACCCATTTGTAAATTACGACTGTATTAGTCTCACTTAGTTGTTAAGGTGAAGGCTTTATGAGGGATAGTTGTGGAATACTATCCCTGGTAATGACAAATGAAACTCTTCAAGTTACGAAAAGGAAGATTAGACTTAGAAGAGGAGGAAGATTCTAGTGGTGAAATCGATTGCTTATCACTACTACTAACCTCCCTTTATATACTATGGAGATACATTATTAGTTGTTACGAGAGAATATCGATATCTAAACTAGAAGTAAGGTACACGTGCACTTGTGTGACTAAGGTTGCTTTACTGTGCTGACAACTTTTTTACATGCAAGTTGCTTTCCCTGCTATCGAGGAGTCCTTATCTTCCACAGGGTTTTCTAACTTTGCCTTATCTCAAATTACTCCCGCCTAAGTGTGTCTGAGAACTTCAGCCGGATCCATCATTATACTTAGCAAGTATCTTTAAGTATACGCTAAGTGTATCTGATTAATGTAACTAGTCAGGTTGCATGGTTCTTTTGGATGGCTTAAGTTGATAAGTCTTTTAGAGCCCTAGAGACATTCGTCAGTCCTCCATGACTCTGGTTGTTTGTATCTCCTTGTACTTAGCTAGCTGACTCCGCATCATGTTACAAAGTATTCATTCAGTTTGGTCTTTGACTTTCACGAAGCTAGACTGTATTCACCAAGAAGTATACAATATACCTGATTTTTTATCCTCTGATATGTGAATACTCAGTGAGTCCCTTAGTCAGAACCAATGTTCTTTATATCAGTGGTTGGATATATATCAAGTGGCTTGACTCTGACTTCCCTGAGGTTGCTCACAGAGGTGTATACCTTCGTGAGTCTTTTGATAGCTGATTGTGATTAGCTGTGTTGATCTTTAGTCAGGGGCAAACTTGCTCATGGTTTACATTTTGACTTTATCAAAGAGTGAATTTGTTCTCTGATTAATCAACTATTTAAATTAGGCTGATTTAATGCTTCAAATACTTGTGAGGGTAATTTGGTCAAATTTTGACTCAACAATAAGAATATGCTACAGTCGTCAACTTACATACAAAATTCTCAACAACTCAAAGATAAATTTGGTTCAAAAAATGATTGACTACCTCAACAAGAGAAAGCTTGAATTGATACAGCCTTAGAAAAGTTAACAAACATATTGTATAAAGAAGTCATTAGAAGATTAGAGATGTATGTTAGTGATCGAGAAAGATTAAGAGGCATGAGTCGTCGGTTGACGCATCGAAGCTAAAGAGGAAGTCGTCATCAAAAATAGAATAAGAGTAGTTCTCAAGTAGATCATTTAAGGAGAGAATGGTAGTAAATAAAATGATCCACTTGTAAACACTTTTGTAGTGTAGGGATTATGTGCGTTAAGTAATACTGTAAAACTACCTCTCATATAATGGAACTATAAAGGGCAAATGTTTCAAAAAGGTACCAGACTTGACATCATTTGTTTTTATGGGTAACGAATAATTTTTTTTTTCTTTTACGGGTATTTTTCTTTCAAATTTAGTCTTTTTAGGGTATTTTGCAACATTTTTTTGACATTTTTGCCTCTTTCAGCTAATAGAAAATTTATTTTTTCGAAAGGCAAAAATGTCAAAAAATGTCGTAAAATACCTCAAAAAGGATGAATTTGAAAGAAAAATACTCTTTTAAGCATAAAATTTTGTTCGCTACCCAAAAAAACAAATTACGTCAAGATACTTTTTTAAAATATTTGCCCAACTATAAATAGAAGATGATTAGTTATTTTTCATTGATGTGCGTATGTCAAGTTCAAGTGTATGAGTGTATCAATATCATTTGAACAAAAGACAAGTTTCCAATTCTTTTTCAATTACACACTTTACACATAAAGATCAATAGAGAGGATAAAGTTCAAGGGTTTAAAATTGTTTCTTTAGGTATACAAATAAGTGCTCACAGTAAAGACAAACTTGTGACTAAATTGTTACTCTATTATCACCCTTTTGTCCCACACCATGAGACCAAGTTGCACGGTCTCCACTACGCCTAAACACCGTTGAGCATTCTGGTAACTCCCCTAGATCAGCAAACAAAGACTCGTCTTCTTCTCGAATTGAGAATATCATAGCCATGTCCGCATCTCCAACTATGTCCCCAGCCATTAATGGGCTTTCAAGCATTGTTGAAGAGGGTGAATCAAAATCAGAAAACCACCCAAATTGATCTGTAGTTGCTACGAAAGGAGCACCTGGTCCTACCTCAAGGCTCGTGAACCTTGAATCAGGACTAGGTATTGATCGCTTGCATTGGTTTGGGTCATCGTCTTCTTGATCATCTGTGTTTGAAACTTCTTCTTGTGTGGTCGTGGGACTAGAGACCTCTCGTGATGATATGACATTGTTGTGGTGGTGATGGTTATTGTGGTTCCTAGAAGCTGGCGAAGTGTGGTTGTGATCGCACGAATATGTCACCATTACCATAGTAGGGTCCGCTCGGCTCCTCTCAACTTGTTTTCTTGCTGGACAACCTTTCGAACTACTACATCTATAGTAGCCCCTGCCAATTAAAAAAAATATATGATTACGATGCTTATTTGTTGTTTATCGTCGTTTGTCTTGCCATTGGCATCTTGTAAACATCACATAAATTTTTCTATACAATTTATCTATAAAAAAACACTACTGGACTTTTATATAATATCCTTTATGACACTTAATTAATCAACCAACGTTGTAATCTGGGAATAGGCATTATTTAAGAATACTTTATAAGCGTTGAGAAGAAACGACAATGTGAAATTTAGGAAGGAAACTACCAAGAAAAGTTATCAGTTCAGCATTATATTCTAAAAGAAATTAATTATACGGAGTATTTTGGGATGACTTGATAGTATTCTGACTCTAGCTTCATAAATCCTAGAAGAATGGAAATTCTTCTAAAATTCATTATGATTAATTCTACTCTGAATTTTCTATGACTAATAAATTGAAAGACATAAATAAATTTGGAGTGTAAACTTACCGAGGATAAGGTGAGCCTTTGATCGGTTTCTGTCCATACTTCCTCCATGCCCAAGAATCAGAAGGCGGAGCATTTGTCTCACCCTTATGCCGATATCCTTCAACTTCCGTTATGGGCACTGAGACCACTCGTTTTTGTTTTGAACGTCTACTGTAACAAATCCCAACAACATATGTATTAGACTATATGACCAAATTCCCAATAAATATTCCCACTTTTGATGATGTCTCAAAGAATATCTATTAGACGACTATATGTCACCGAAAACCTAGTTGTTTTTGTAATTGTGTATGTACCACGCTAATTAAAATCGACTAACCTTCTTTTAGGGGACGAAGTGGAAGTGGTCTTAGTGTCGCTAAACAAGGCAGAAGAGGGTGAATCTTCACTATTTTCGGGCGAGTAATCTTGGTCTTCATGATCAAGCAAACTGTATCCATATTCCATGATCGAATTATTTCCACAAATCTTGGTTGAATCGTCTTTGATATCCCAACGCCTTCTTGATAGTAACCGTTGTCTAATATGTGCACTAGCTAGCGTGATTGGCTCATTGAATCAATAAGACAAGTTGTGTTTTTAAGGAAGAGAGATAATAAGTAGGAATTAAAATACAACGAAAATGAGGGAGGGTGATGAAACAATGGGGGGTGGTCCAAATTAAGTATACTGGGTCCTGAATGTTGACAGATGGGCAATTGGATATTTTATATAGACGTGCAAGAAGATGTGAAAGAAAATCCAAAACCCAATGCGAGAAGGGATCACTTAATTTCATGAGCATTAGAATAATACAGAGTACAAATTATCCAATACTATACTCCAATTTGAAAGGGACCTCTTATTCTTGATGTATATTTGTTTTCAGGTACGGAACCATGGGTGTCTCGGAGATCTCAGGACACCCATGAATTTTTGTCTCGTAATGTTAATTTTGTTATAAAACCTCTATTTTTTTATAAATGCACCTGATCCTAAAAATTTATGCATATAGTCTTGTTTGATTTCTCATAAATGCACCCGGTAACTTTATCTTCTGGTTCCATCCCTGTTTGTTTCTTATCATTCAACTCTATGACTTTGGCATTTAAATATTTAATCTATTATCTTCTCTTTCTTACGTCCTGCTTAATATGCTAATTGGGAAAATAATATTAAAAAGTCTCCTGGCGTGATATACGATCGTTTATAAATCAATTATCAACTTGAACAATTCAAATACCATCTTAGTGCGTTAATGTAGTATGTAATATTCATCTCTACTTTTTTGTTCTACGAGTATATGGAGTTGAATTCGTCTCATATGGAATTCGTCTAACTCACCCCCAAGCCCAATCCATGGGTTTTAGCAGAGCCGTATACGAGGGTGTGCGAGATGTGCTATCGCACAGGGCCTCAAATTTTTAAAGGCCTCTTAATATATATCCCGTTATATATTTGGATTCTCATAATTCACTTCCAATAAAAATTGTTAATGTTGTACAAATATTTCTTAAAACGTAAAATATATCATCAAAATACTATGTTTTTGTTTTCAATAATTAGTAGAATATTTTTTTTTGACCGTCGTATATATTTCTTAGTATAATCTTCCACATAGGGTCTCTATTTGCTTAGCTACGCCGCTCGGTTTTAGCCCAAGTATGATGGTTCAGTCTATAATTACTAGTTAACTTAATAAATCTAATTGCTAATTAAGTCCAATTAATAATTAACCCATTAATTTGTATTATATGTGTATGACCTTATGGTCTCATATATTAATAACAGTGTTAATTATTATGTTATATCCTGCGCATACACCAACAAATTCAACACATAATCTTAGAGATAGAAAGTCTAAAGAGAAAAGATGGTAAAAACTTTGTATTAACCGAAATAAACCAAGAGATACAATGACTAAACGACCTCACATGTTGAGGTGGGAGGGGTATTTATACTCCTCGTTATTACATAAAAATAAATAATAAACTACAGTACCATTTACAAATGACTAAACGATCTTTAAATTATGAAGTATGATCATCACTTCAAAAGCTAACAAAGATTGCACTACTGAATAGGAATAAGGGCATTTTGAATGAGTGGTAGACTA
>JARVZY010009136.1:0-44699 GCA_030686995.1 Artemisia argyi
AATACCCGGATGATCCAGTCTTTCCGTCCACGAACCAAAGTACAGATAGTGGAGCATAAACTAGCAAACACTAAGAGATTAAGTACAAACCATACTGACACTCCATATGAGCAGCCTATAAATAGAGGAGAAATCTTCATTTAAGGTTAACTAATTCTCTTACTCTCTAAACATTACATATACTTTCTCTCTCTAAGAACATATACTAACTCTCACGCCGAAGGTTGGTCCTGGGATACATTCCCGGGGCGAGACTAACGGACGTACCTGTTTTGTAGGTATCCGAAGGAACACACTACAAGCAAGGACCACCCTGAATCCGAAGGACAAGTCATAGTCCGGAGGATTCATTTCGCTTGTCTGAAGTAGAAGCAAGATTTTACTTCAACAGTTGCTTTGTTCACCTAGTTGGAATGGTATTTGTATGTACCTATAGGACCTTCCAACATATTAAACTACGCGTGAATTGTTTTACCAGAAAAACAATCAATTTAGATATATTACTTGTCTGGACTATGTATCATTAGCACTTGTGGACTATGTATCATTAGCAGTTTCTCTAGGTGCTTGTTCCTTCCTTGTGCCTTGTAGTCCAAAATATCGGGGATGAAGGAAACTTCGTAAGTAAATGGGGTATCTTGGCCTGCACAAAAAAAAAAAAAAAAAAAAAAAAAAAAAAAAAAAAAAACCCTTACACCTTACACCGTCTCATTAAATACAGGAAACCACAGTGCATCAGTAACAATAATAGATAAAAAAAATAAAAAAATAATATATGATTATTATTATCATATAAAAGATTAATAGGATAGAGCTATATTATTTATAATTGTTGGTCCAAAGATTTGAGTAAAAACATGAATATTTTTACCCAATACCCATTTGACAACTAATAAAACCATTTGTACTTTTCAACGTTTATAATTCTTATTAGAAATGAATCAAAGAATTACAATGGATAGTGACAAATGAAACTCTCCTAATATGAACAACACAAGCATGCTAGCCTAGCTTAGTGGGTTCTTAGGAGAGGAAGATCCTATCAACTATAATTTTTTTTGAAAGGCAGATCCTATCAACTATAATAAATTGTATTATTTTGTCTTTTGTTTAGAATCTCTCACTATCTCTGTTTACAAAAATTTTCTTATATAGGTGAGGATACGAGGGTAACATGTGATGGTTATTGAGACATGTCATGCATCAAGTAGAGAAGTACATCTTTCATTAAATGCCTCATTCTTGAAAATGCAACAACCATACTTTAGGAAATAATGTTGACAACTGTTCTCACCTTTATATCAACTTATTCTTAATTGTTTGACTTTATTAAAGTTGTTTTAACCTTATCTTCTCAAGAAAGTTCCCATTCATATTTCATGTTTGTTTTCATAGATAGTGTCTTTAGAGTCAGGGAGACATTTGTCAAATCGCAGTGACTCTGGTGTTGTTTGTGCTTGTTAGATAGGTTAGTTGGCCCAACCCATGAGTGGTTTGAGTCTATCAGGTTTAAGGTTAGCATTATGTTGCTTATTGTCAAAGCTATGTATTTGGTATAAATACATATGGTATCTCATATGTAATGCATTCAATCAATAAAACTATCTATTATTTTAAATGGTATCCAAGATTTAGGTAAGATCCACCTACAAAATTTGCTATCCTCCGGTAATCGGCTACTCACCGGTGATTCGGAGGGATATATCCATTGTTATTTTTGCTTTGTTTTTATTTCTATTAGGATTTTGTTTTTCATATTCAATGCATAAAGCCTAAACCTAGAACCCCCCCCCCCCCCCCCCACCCCCAAAAAAAAAAAAAAAAAAAAAGTTGAGTTGCCTTCAACCAATCATATTCTTTCTTCCTTATAAAATTGTTTTCATCAGTAAAGATCATTGTCGTTTTTCGCAAATAGTTGGTCGCAAAATTGCCGCTCCTACCTAAAGGCAAAGCAAGCCATGATGTAAAAAAAAAAGTCACGCAAAGAAGGAAGTCACAAGCAATAAACAGCTATACCGCCAAATACAATTATGTCTCCACTCACCAAATACAATTATGTCTTAGGTTCGAGTCTCACCATGGACCTTCAGGGGCCCGAAAAAATAGAAGCAAGAGTGGGGTTTATCTCCTAAGGAGAAAGGTTCGATGCTTGCATACTGCCCAATTGGATGTCACTGTGGGCTCGAATCACTAACTACTAACTCGCCGTTCAAAAAAAATGATAGAAGAAAAGAAGAAGTGGCTTTCAACATATGTCCCAGTTTGTCGGTTCGAATATCTCCCGTTCAAACTACGAGGGAGTGTTAGATAGGTTAGTTGGCCCAAACTCATGAGTGGTTTGGGTCCATTAGGGTTTAGGGTTAGCATTATGTTGCTTATTGTCAAAGCTATGTATTCACTATAAATATATATGGTATCTCATATGTAATGCATTCAATCAATAAAACTATCTATTATCTTACAGTGCTCAGTTACTTTACTCACTCATACCACATCAGTGAGGTAAAGTGTTTCTTCAGTTAGTTTTCGACGTACATGAAACTGGTTGTTGATTGAGCTTTGTATAACTAATGCCGATTCGATGGCCAAACAGTGAACTGAATAATCAAGAACTATCAAATAACCGAACACCCAATATGGAGATTCTTTATTAGCCGTCAATAATGATCAAAAATCTGAGTTTATGAAAACCCTAAACACATTATATGTCTGATCACAAAACAGGAAACAAAATCCCAGCAAATACCAAAAAAAGGAAACAAATTCGAAAGTTTAAAATAAAGCTTATAAAATAGAAAAAAGGCTATTTTCGGCCCCTAAACGATTCTCAATGGTCTGATGTATAATTATGTGTCCTTAACTGCATCATCCTCCCCTTCTACAGAAAGACTCGACCTCGAGTCTGGATAGTCGTCACCCTCGCCTTTATAAGGTGACAAATCAGCCACGTTAAAAGTAGGAGAAACATTATAGTGACCAGGAAGCTCAAGCTTGTACGCGTTGTCGTTGATCTTTTTAAGAACACGAAAAGGACCGTCTGCTCGCGGTTTCAACTTCCCAAAACGCCCTGCTGGAAAACGCTCCTTACGAAGATGAATCCACACAAGATCACCCTCCCGATACAAAACCTGTTTACGACGCTTATCCGCATGCTCCTTGTATTGTTCATTATGCCGAATAATCTGTTCTCGAACTGACCGATGCAACTCTTTAATCTGCTCAGACTTGTCAGCCCCTTCCTCACTAAACTGCCCCACCTCTGGAACAGGAATCAAATCCAGAGGAGTAATCGGATTCCGTCCATACACAACTTCAAAAGGACTCTTACCTATGGTGCGATTAACCGACCTGTTATAGGCAAATTCAGCTTGTGGAAGAATAAGATCCCACTGTTTGGCATTGTCCCCAATTAAACTGCGCAAAAGATTTCCTAAGCTCCGATTGACAACTTCGGTCTGCCCATCAGTTTGGGGATGATGGGAACTACTGAACTGTAACTTAGACCCCAAACGAGTCCACAAAGTACGCCAGAAATGACTCACAAACTTGACATCTCGATCAGAAGTAAGAGTTTTAGGAACACCATGCAACTTCACAATTTCTGTAAAATACAACCTTGCCACTTGACTAGCATCAAACGTTTTCGAACAAGGTACAAAATGAGCCATCTTCGAAAACCGATCAACAACTACCATAACAGAATCTTTAGCTCGCTGAGTACGAGGCAAACCCAAAACAAAATCCAAACTCACATCTTCCCATGGAGCAACAGGAACAGACAAAGGAGTATACAAACCTGCATTACTACTGTGAGTTTTGGCAATGTGGCATGTACGACACCTCTCAAGAAGCCTGTTGACATCACGTTCCATCTTGGGCCAATAAAACTGCTCACGAATTAGGGTCAAGGTCTTATCACGTCCAAAGTGACCCGCCAATCCACCTGCATGACCCTCTAAAACAATAGCTTCACGCAAAGAACAAAGAGGAATACATAACCGCGCACCTTTAAACAAATAACCATCCAGCTTGGAAAACTGCTTAAAAGGACCATTCTCACATTTACTCCATATCTCCCTAAAATCAGGGTCATCACAATAAAGCCCACGAAACGAATCAAAACCTTGCACCCGAATCTGCATAGTGGTAATTAACGAATGACGACGACTGAGCGCATCCGCGACCTGATTATTCGACCCAGCCTTATGTCGAATAACGAATGAGAAAGCCTGAATAAATTCCACCCACTTAGCATGGCGAGAATTCAACTTATGTTGCCCATTAATAAATTTTAAAGCCTCATGATCAGAAAACAGGACAAATTCATTAGAAAGTAAATAATGTCGCCAAGTATCCAAACTACGAACAATAGCATAAAATTCCTTATCATAAGTGGAATACTTGCGTCTTGCATCATTCAGTTTTTCACTAAAGAAAGCAATCGGCCGCTGGTTTTGACTTAAAACACCACCAATGCCCACTCCGGATGCATCACACTCAACCTGGAAAACTTCATCAAAATTAGGTAATGCCAAAACAGGAGCTTCGGTTACCTTAGCCTTTAGAATGTCAAAAGCCTTGGCAGCCTCACTTGTCCACGTGAATCGACCACCCTTCATACATTCAGTTAAGGGCGCGATTATAGAACTAAAATTCCGAATAAAACGTCGGTAGAAGGACGCTAATCCGTGAAAACTGCGAATGTCATGAATAGTGGAAGGTGTTGGCCAGCTAATAATCGCCTCAACTTTTGTTGGGTCCATTTTTATGCCGCTACCAGTAACAATATACCCCAAGAAAGTCACTTCAGTCACAAGGAAGTGACATTTTTTCCCATTAGCATATAATTTCTGATCTCGTAAAACACAAAATATTTGCCGAAGATGGAACAAATGCTGCTCAAGACTGCTGCTATAGATCAAAATATCATCAAAGTAAACGACAACAAAATGACCAATAAAAGGTTTAAAAACCTGATTCATAAGGCGCATGAAGGTACTCGGCGCATTAGACAGCCCGAAGGGCATAACCATCCACTCGTACAATCCATCTCGAGTTTTGAAAGCTGTCTTCCATTCATCTCCAGGTCGCATCCGAATCTGATGATATCCACTCCGCAAATCAATCTTAGAAAAAATGGTAGAACCATGTAGCTGGTCAAGAAGATCATCCAATCGCGGAATAGGAAAACGATACTTGATCGTTATCTTGTTTACAGCTCTACTATCAATACACATCCGAAAAGTCCCCCCATGTTTGGGTACCAACAAGGCAGGTACTGCACACGGACTCATACTCTCCCGAATCAACCCTTTCTCCAGCAACTCAGTCACTTGTCTCTGAAGCTCCGCAAACTCCTTCGGATTCATCCGATAAGCTGGTCTGTTCGGGATAGCGGAACCTGGAATAAAGTCTATGCAATGTTGAATGTCTCTCATAGCCGGTAATCCAGGGGGTATGTCATCAGGAATCACATCAGCAAACTCCTTAAGCAATGGCTGAACTTGTAAAGGAGCTTCACTAATAATCTCGTTTTCTTCTACAACCATAAGAGTAAACACATAGGGACTGGTTTTCACAAGTCCCTCAAAATCAGTCTTCTTCATAAACAAATTAGAACCCCCTGCCTGTGTCTGACGAGAATCAAAAGGAACTAAAGTAATGTTCACACCATCCTTCTTAAAGCTGTAAGTGTTTTGGAACCCGTCATGTTTTGTTTTCCTATCAAATTGCCAAGGACGCCCTAATAGAATGTGAGCCGCATCCATCGGTATAACTTCACACCACACTTCATCTTTATAATTCTTACCAATAGAAAATTGCACAAGACAACGTTTACTGACCTTAACAGTGTTCCCTTTTTTTAACCAAGTTAACTGGTACGGTTCAGGATGGTCTTCTGTCTTCATTCCCAGCTTCTCAACCATATAGGTAGAAACGACATTCTCGCAACTGCCCCCATCTATAATCATATCACAAATTTTTCCTTTGGAAGTACACTTGGTTCTAAAAATGTTGTTACGAAGCCACGAATTATCATCAACAGATTTTGAAACAGCCACATTTAATACTCTCTGAATAACCAACGCCTCTCCACGATCAGGATATACCAACTCATCACCTAGTTCATCTAATTCAGGTTCTACATCGGTATCATAAATCGGGTCTGTGTCATCAAGTACGAAGGCCAATGTTTTCAGATTCGGACAATCACGTGCATAATGCCCAAGCCCACTACACTTGTAACAACGAGGGGCATTGTTAACACGTTCTCTAGTATTACCCGCAACCGTGGTTGTGGGGGTGGTGGCTTTAGGTGCTGAAAGGGGAGCTGTTCTGTTATGTGGGGTGAAACGACTAGTGGTACCCTTACTCTTTGCCTTAATCTGTTTTTCAACCTTTAAAGCTAAACGACAAACATCCGTATAAGTCCAATAAGGTTGAAGACTTACAATATCAGCAATTTCAGTCTTAAGGACTCCCAAAAACCGTGCGACAACCTGCTCTTCTTCTTCAACTACATCACACCTCATACGAAGTTTATCGAACTCATTGATAACCTCTTCCACAGTCATGTTCCGTTGGGACAGATTATGATAGTCAAGAAAAGCCTCTTGACGATGATTTTCTGGTAGAAACTTAGCCTTCATCAGTTTCTTCATCTTTTCCCAAGTCTCAACCTTCGATTTCCTTTCAATTCGTCGCCTCTTATTAACATGATCCCACCATAGCGAAGCATGTTGTCGAAGCTTGATGGCTACGAGTTTCACTTTCAGCGTGTCGGGAATATCACGCACATCAAACACCCGTTCAACCGTACTCAACCAATCAATAAAATCATCCGGATGAACCTTACCTGTAAACTCAGGGATCTCAATCTTCAATCCCATACTACGAATAGGATCATCGCGATATCTGTCGTCGCGATCTACAGCATGATCATTACGACGAGGATGATAACGACGATCACGATACCTATGTTTTCCTCCGCCAAAAGGATTGACGCCCTCTGGCCCATTGTCCCAGACGTTGGACTCAGTTTCCGTCTCTTCTGCCGGCGACTCCCGCTGTAACTGCTGGAGCTCGAGTTCTTGGATCCGCTGCTGCAGCCTATCAATCATCTCTACATCACGAGGATCACGAGCAGGAGGTGTTGGTTCTGCAACAACTTTCTTTCTACCACGTGTTTCCATGATCACCTACTGTCTCTGATGCCAAATAATGCCGATTCGATGGCCAAACAGTGAACTGAATAATCAAGAACTATCAAATAACCGAACACCCAATATGGAGATTCTTTATTAGCCGTCAATAATGATCAAAAATCTGAGTTTATGAAAACCCTAAACACATTATATGTCTGATCACAAAACAGGAAACAAAATCCCAGCAAATACCAAAAAAAGGAAACAAATTCGAAAGTTTAAAATAAAGCTTATAAAATAGAAAAAAGGCTATTTTCGGCCCCTAAACGATTCTCAATGGTCTGATGTATAATTATGTGTCCTTAACTGCATCAATAACACTCATTGACTTCTTTATCAGGGAGTGAACTTAGTCTCTGACATCAAAGAGAGTGACATACTCTATGACTATCATAAGAGAATGACTTACCCTATGTTTGTCATTAAAGAGTGACTTACTCTCCAATTCTTATCAAGGAGTAGAATATTAGCGTTAGAAAGCAAATACACCTAGCAGAAAAAAGTGGCCCTGCGCAACGCGCGAGTAGATTCCCACTCGTTTCTACTAAATACAAGTAGAAATTTGCAGTTAAAACTGTACCATTTTGCCAACAGAACATTGCAAAATTGCATTTCAATTCCTATTCCACCAAACTCCAGCAAACACAACACCATTTAGGAATTTAGAAGTACAGGGAGATATATTCAAAAGTCAAGAACAAGAATAAAATATATCCAACAACACACAAGCAGGAGTCTGAATAATTATGTAAAAAAAGAACCAAACTGAGACTAGGTGCCAATCAGAAGTCAAATGTTAACAGACCAAGATGATAGATAACTAGTCAACTGCAGACAAACTAAGAATGAGAAATTATCACTACTACGTACAACTCATTTAGCGAGAAATTCCATTGATGACATGTCTCTATCCCGACTTCATGTATCTTCATCTTTCACGACCTGAAAAGGCAATGCGGTTAAATCTGTAAGCTTAAGTACATAGTAAGTTCACAACTTTTACAGTCATTTGTAACAAACTTATGAGTCCTGTATAATTCTTAAATAGCATGCTACTGAGTATTTAAATTGATTCGGAGGTGTTATTAAACTAACTTGTTGTTTAGGGCATAAGGTGTTGCAAATGGTAAGTTTATTTGGGGCTGTGATCCCGAATTTAGTTTGTATTAAACTGCAAGCTTCTGGTAAAACTTGTTGAAGTGTTACTACTTACTTTTGACAGTTATATTAATAAGCACAATGCGTGAAGCTCAACATGATGTGTAGTTACCAATTACTTGGCAATAAGGGTCATCAAAGAAGAATTCAAGCACATGACTAAAGTAGTGGCATCATTTCAACGTAAGATTGCTTAGAAATTCATTATTGTTAAAGAGCATTATGGAAATTCAGGAAATTATACACAAAAACAAAAATTTACCTGAAATTATGAGAATTATTATATGAAACACAAATACATACAAAACATAAGCAATGATATAAACCAAAAATTTACCAACAGAAATTGAACAGGGAAACAAGGTACAGAAAATAAATTTTCCCATCAAATGAAAACACTAAGCTCTAAACTGCTCAATACCAGGATTCATTATAGGTATGACAACAGCAAGACATGGGATACGCAAAGACCCAAATTTCCATAAAAGAAAGACCAAGCAAAATAGGATAAATCACTAAAAGCTTACACGAAACTGAACAAGTAAGATGAGAAAATCTAAATTAAAACTATCAAGCAGTGCCTAAAGTTACAGATAACAACCCATTTGAAATTGGATATCCCAAATGAATCCACATTCCAAATACTACTTTGTACTGATGCAGCTTTAACATGTTTGGTGAAGAGGCACTAATATTTCGATACCATACCAACTTAGATATTCATATGATGCTGGTGACAACGTACTTTATATTGCAACAAAACAAGTCAGTAACTTATCAAAATTACTAATAAACAAGTGTAGAATAAACTGTATATGAAGGCCGATTTTTTAATATAATGTAGGCGATAACTTCACATTATAGATTTTAACAGAAAAAATTGCTCCTAACCACTCAGATCTGCAACAGGGATACAATCTTAGAATAAAAAGAGTTTAGGCATATGCTAATGATGCTCAAACAACCTACAAGAATCTGAGATCCTTCCAAAAATATTTCTTAAACAGACTTGTAAGCGTAATGCAACAACGGAACTTATGATGAAAGAGCAAGATTTACGATGTATGTATAACTCTGGCATTGGAGTAAGGTTCTATGAATTTATGCTTACAAATTTGAACCACCTCTATTAACTACAAAATTGAAGATCATATCAGAAATGAACCAAAATGATAGCTACTATTTAATACTAACTTACGACCACTATTTTAAGTTAATTCTAGTTATTTTGACTCTTTGACCTTAGATGCTCCAAAATGGCCATCACTAAATCATAGCGTCAACATAATAACTAAGCGAGTAGTGGCATGATAACAGAAGATACGAAGATCATACCTGATATAAAAGAGCATAATCACACACTAGCAAAAGATGGAATGAATAGAAAGCCACCATCAGGAGAATAAAATCCTCTATTATATGACATGGACATCAATTCAGGAAGCTCGCAAAAAGTTTTTGTCACGAACTTGTATAGACCAATCTTTTCATTTACTTCAATCACCATAAATGAATCCTCTTCTCTTTCTCCCACAGAAATACACCAGACTCCATCTAAAGTAATCCTCCATAGATTAACAGAGTACTTGAACGACCATTTTAAATCCCCATTCCTCATCTCGTAAACATTTAGTTGATCAGAGTGAGTCTTGTCCTCACCAAGAAGAAGTAAACAACCACGTGACTCAAACAATTTGCAATAATTATCTATGGTTACAGGGACTTGTATTTTCGTTAGAATACCGCTTTCATTCACAAAGTCAAGTTTGTGATGCAAATCACGTTTTATCCGATGAACAGCACCATTCCAATAGATTTGAAATCCAACACGTTTAATTGGATCGCTGGAACTGCAAACAATACCTGTTTCCGAAGAGTAAGTTTGTATTCGAAAGCGATAGTCACTACCAAGAATTGTAGCATGCACAACTTTATAGTGAGGTGATTTGGTAGGATCAAACTCCATACCTGTAAAACTCCAATTTTGCAGTTTATAAAGGGGTTCTGGAAGCATCTTAAACAGATTAAGGGTTGGATTGTATACGTAATATTTATGTTCCGGTTGAACAGAGCATAAAAATAAACCATTGCACGACTGCAAAACAATAGCATTAGCATGCTCAGGTTTAAAGGTATTTTCCAACCGAGGTCGAATTCTGATATCCAATGAAGCGAAACCATATACATTGGTTTTCCAATCACGCTCGACAAAGAGACCAGAAGGAGGATCGATGATAGGTATCCGGCTCCGACGCTTGATGAAAGCAGCATCTTTAATAAGAGATAGCCAGCATTTGGATACGGATTTAAACAGAACAAGTGAGAGAACAGGTAGCCTAACTAAGATTTCGTTTAACAGGTCGTCATCAGACACGACTGCATGCACGGACAAAGGGAGTTCTTCATTATCTAGAGAAAGTTCCCGCAAACCTGTGGCAATCGTTTCCATCGAGAAAAAGAAAGAAAAAAGAAGACCTTTTTAATTAATCGTTAGGGTTATAAGGGTATGTTAAGAGGCGGTAACATTATCGGTATGTTTTTATAAAACTGGTACTACTATACACTTATATAAAAAGACTTAAATTTTTAAACTTTATGGGTATGTTTTTATAAAGCTGGTACTACCGTTTGCACACTTGTTTTACCATATTAATGTACAGATTTAAACTTTCGGGTTCGAGCCTGTTCGCCCGTGATCATTCGGGATCGAGCCCGTTTGGCCCGTGCTCATTCAGGCTCGAGCCCATTTGGCCCGTTATCTGTTTAGACTTGAATATTTGTATAATGTGCTTTATTATATGTATTATGACATTTAGGTGCCGTTTGGTTTGTAGATGGATTTAGATTAAAATTTGGATTTGAGTGTAAAGTTGTGGATTAGGATTAGGATTAGGATTTGAGTAGGTTAGAGAAAAAATTAAATTTAATTAAAAATATTATTTTTAATTGTTAGTGGTAGATTAAAATAAAGATTTGTTATATTAATATATAGATTTATGTGTTAAAAATTACGGAGTAATATTTATTTATAAAGTTAAGAGAGAGATAAAGAGAAATGTATATGTGGGACCCATTAAAAATCAAAATATATGAATTCCCACCTATTGGGTAAGTATTTCTCTCTCTTCTACTATTTGAGACTCAATATCATATTTAATGACTAGGGGATGCTACCAAACATCTAATATGAGTCCAAAATCTAATCCCTTGCCAAAAACCCCTCAACCAAACTGCCCCTTAATGTAGGAATTATGTTTAAGTTGATTGTACAATATGCTTGATAATTTGTATTTCTTATGTAAGGGTGTTTTAATAATTGCATTAATTGTATTTATTGACCAGTTTATTAATGTTAGTAAATGTGTTTTAATTAGTTGTACTTTTAATTTAAAAACTTGTAATGCTGAATTTTAAGTATTTATATTTAAAAATTCTATTTAATGTTAGAAAATGTGTATTAATTAGTTGTATTTTTAGCTTAAGAACTTGTAATTGTATTTAATGTTAGAAAATGTGTTTTACTTAGTTGTACTTTTAGCTTAAGAACTTGCAATGCTTAATTTTAAGTATTTCTTTTTTTTTTATAAGGCTTAAATGCTTTATAAGATAGTATAATAATAGATAAAAAAGAAATAATATATGATTATTATTATCATATAAAAGATTAATAGGATAGAGCTATATTATTTACAATTGTTGGTCCAAAGATTTGAGTAAAAACATGAATATTTTTACCCAATACCCATTTGACAACTAATAAAATCATTTGTACTTTTCAACGTTTATAATTCTTATTAGAAATGAATCAAATAATTAAAATAGATAGTTGCGAAATAATATCCCAGTTGAGTGACAAAAAAATCCGTACCCGAAGGGAACCCGTTCCCCAAACCCAAGTTGACTGGGGAATCCCCGAGTTGACCGGGGATGGGGACGGGGACGAGGAATCCCCGAATTATGAAACAGGGGATGGGGTGGGGATGGGGATAACATAAATCCCCGACCCCGAACGCGAACCCAAACTTTTTAATGTACAAATATGTATAAATTATATGTATATTAATACTAAGTGTACATGTATATGTATATGGTAGTGAGTATTGACAATTATTATACTCAAAGTATATTTGTATGTGTATGTGACATTTAATGGATCAAAATCATAAAATATTTTAAAATGTTAAATTACTAACTACGTATTATCCAACCAATATTTTGTCCGAAAACACTCATTTGATGCACTCTATTTTTATATAATATGTGATGTTTCAATATATACAATGTTTTAAAGTCTAATGACGTTTTAATTAATTAAACTATGTACAATATACGCTTTTTAAGACATTTTAAAGGTCAATTCTTTATATATTTTTTTATTACTTTTGCCATTTTTATACTTAATTCATAAGGGCCAAATATCCCCGAATCCCCGTGGGGATCCCCGATCCCCAATGGGGATGGGGATGCAAAACGATTCCCCGATAGGGATGGAGGCGGGGATGGGGATGGGAGTGAGAAACGGGGATGGGGATGGTAAATATGATCCCCGATATTCCCCGCCCCGTTGCCATCCCTATTAGGAGAGGAAGATCCTATCAACTATAATTTTTTTTGAAAGGCAGATCCTATCAACTATAATAAATTGTATTATTTTGTGTTTTGTTTAGAATCTCTCACTATCCCTGTTTACAAAAATTCTCTTATATACGTGAGGATACGAGGGTAACATGTGATGGTTATTGAGACATGTCATGCATCAAGTGGAGAAGTACATATTCCATTAAATGCCCCATTCTTGAACATGCAACAACCATACTTTAGGGAATAATGTTGACAACTGTTCTCACCTTTATATCAACTTATTCGTACTTGTTTGAATTTCTTGTAGTTGTTTTAACCTTATCTTCTCAATAAAGTTCCCATCCATATTTCATGTTTGTTTTCAGAGATAGTGTCTTTAGAGTCAGGGAGACATTTGTCAAATCGCAGTGACTCTGGTGTTGTTTGTGCTTATTAGATAGGTTAGTTGGCCCAAACCCATGAGTGGTTTGGGTCTACCAGGTTTAAGGTTAGCAGTATGTTGCTTATTGTCAAAGCTATGTATTCAGTATAAATACATATGGTATCTCATATGTAATTCATTCAATCAATAAAATTATCTATTATCCTAAATGGTATTCGAGATTTAGGTAAGATCTACCTACAAAATTTGCTATCCTCCGGTGATCGGCCACTCACCGGTGATTCGGAGGGATATATCCGTAGTTATTTTCGCTTTGTTTTTATTTTTATTAGGATTTTGTTTTTCATATTCAATGCATAAAGCCTAAATCTTGCCCCCCCCCCCCCCCCAAAAAAAAAAAAAAAAAAACGAAAAAAAGATTGCGTTGCCTTCAACCAATCATATTATTTCTTCATCATCAAATTGTTTTCATTGGTAAAGATCATTGTCGTTTTTCGCAAATAGTTGGTCACAAAATTGCCGCTCCTATCTAAAGGCAAAGCAAGCCATGACGTAAAAAAAAAGTCACGGAAAGGAGGAAGTCACAAGCAATCTCACCAAACAACAAAGAAGATGATAGAAGAAAAGAAGAAGTGGCTTTCAACATATGTCCTAGTTTGTCGGTTCAAATATCTCCCGTTCAAACTACGAGGGAGTGTTAGATAGGTTAGTTGGCCCAAACCCATGAGTGGTTTGGGTCCATTAGGTTTCGGGTTTAGCATTATGTTGCTTATTGTCAAAGCTATGTATTCACTATAAATACACTAGCAGGGTCCCCTCGCGATGTAGCTGCGGGCACCCTGTAATTTATTTTTTTCGGCTAATAATTTATTTTATTTGTACGTTTTTTGGCAATAGCTTTACTGATTAGTTTTTTATGAAAAAAGTTTGATGAAATTTTGCTTAGTTTGTATTATTATTATTATTATTATTATTATTATTATTATTATTATTATTATTATTATTTTATTTTTTTTCATTATTATTATTATTATTATTATTATTATTATTATTATTATTATAGTAGTTTGTTTGGTTTGTACAACATGTGAACATATTTTAGTTTATTATGTTCTTTTTGACAATAAATTTACGGATATCAAAAATTTCGTTTAGCTCATGTCCGTTCGGGCTCGAGCCTGTTGGCTCGTGTCCGTTCGGGCTCGAGCCCGTTTGACCCGTGCTCGTTCGGGCTCGAGCCCATTGCCTGTTTAGGCTTGAATATTTGTATAATTGATGAGGCGAAAAATGATCCGTTTTTGGGGGGTCATTTAAGCCCGAATCCGACTTTATTTGATCAAATATTGCCCTAAA
This sequence comes from Artemisia argyi, assembly GCA_030686995.1. Classification (NCBI taxonomy): domain Eukaryota; kingdom Viridiplantae; phylum Streptophyta; class Magnoliopsida; order Asterales; family Asteraceae; genus Artemisia; species Artemisia argyi. Next base: position 14,680 of record JARVZY010009136.1, read on the forward strand.
TCGTTCCTTTTGTGATTTTAGGTGTTTGGAGAGTGAATTCTGGAAAAGAAGCTATTTTGGTCGTTTTTGGAGCATAAAAGTGAAGAAAACGGCAAAGTCTCAAATTTCTAAGCTGGAACAGTGCTTGAAGGCGTCACCTATTGCTCTTGACGGCGTCAAGACACAAAGAATAAAATACCGTGGTAGCTGACGGCGTCACATAGGCCGTCATAAGTGGATCAAGGCCGTCCGAGGAAGTATTTGGCGGCGAGATGACGGCGTCACACCCTTACTCTTGACGTCGTCACCTCGGTTTTCCTATATATAGTTTTCTAGTTTTTTCATTAAGAGAGAGAAGTTTTGGTGAAACCCTAAAGACGAATTTGGTGTATCTTTTACAGGTTTTTCAAGGGTTCCAAACCCTTGATACCTTGCATTGTAATTGAGATAAGTGTTCTTCTAATTCAAGCAATATGTCTATGTGTTGGTTGTTTATATCTTGTTCTTGTCTCAATTCCATTATGCTAGGCTAGATCTCTTTTGTGTTTGCTTAGATCTAATGAAACCTAGATGTTGATTATGTGTTGATTACTTGTTTATTCTTGTCTTGGATGAATGATTTTATATGTTAGGCTTAAGAAAACTGGCAGATCTCTAAATGGTAACATGCTTGAACGTCTTAAGAAACATGAACCGAGGCGTACTAGGTCTTTATTGGTTGTATTTAATGCATGAGCTACTGTTTACAATCCCTATAGTTGTGCTGGGTCATGGTGTAGGAGGAGATAAGAGCTCATAGAGTTGGGGAGTTATGTATGCCACCCCACGAATGGTATTAAGGAATACAATCCGTCATCCATACAAGTATAACAAGTAATTAACGTGTAAAAGATATCTAGGGAGTAGTGAAGTCTAAGTAAACACAATTTCTCCAATTACTGCTCACAACCTTAGTATAATTTAGTTTAATTTCATTTTTAGTATTTTATTTTGATTATATATTAGTTTTGGGTTAGTTGAATAGCAACTAATTCCGCTCACTCCTCTAAAACTCGAGATTTTACTTGCTTTCCATAAAACACAAAAATACAAAAATAATCATCCCTCACCTTTAGAACTAGTAATTAGGTTTTCTAATCCTAGCGACACTATTCCTAAGCTGAACGATCAATCCCCCGGTACTTGTCACTATACTATACTACAACGATCAGGTACACTGCCTGGTGGGGGTTGTAAGCTTCTCGAGATCCCTCGAGAGGTAAAGCCTGTTGCGATTCCCACGCATCAGGTTTTTGGCGCCGCTGCCGGGGAGAATAGTTATTGTCTAGGTTAGGATTTCTTTTTATTAGGTCTACTTGCTAGATTCCTTTCTAGTAAGATTTTATTTTTATTTTTTAGGTCTTCTTTAGTCTATCTTATTTCTTCGTGCCTTTGTTCGTAACTCTTTACCATCCGACATCATGGAAGGCGGTAACATCTTTGAACCCATCATCCCACCACAACAAAACCCACCATTAGAACCCCTTAGGCCCCGAACCTTAGGAGAGTATTCCCGACCTAGCCACCAAGGCTACCGAAACACCATTGAGCTCACCGGAGACAATGTGACCCCCTTGCGATCCGACACCATCCGGTTGGTGCAAAGCGGATGTGCATTCCATGGACTTCGTTCCGAAGATCCAAACCAACACCTTAAGGACTTCCTCAAAATCGTTGATTCCATAGACCCAGGTGTTGAGACTAGAGAGACAACCCGATTACGCCTATTCCAATTCTCTCTACGAGATCAAGCTAGTCAATGGCTTGAGCGTTTACCCGCGGGATCCATCACCACATGGGACAATCTCGCCAACCGCTTCCTTACCCAATTCTTTCCGCCGGAAAAGACTGCAATGCTTAGAAGGGACATTTTGATGTTTGAGCAACAGCGGGGTGAACCTTTCTACGAGGCTTGGGCCCGTTTTAAGGATCTCCTACACAAGATCCCTCATCATGGCATAAACCTTTGGTTATTAGTCCAGATTTTCTACGACCATGTTGACTATCACACTAAGCGCACCATCGACAGGGCCGCGGGAGGTAAATTGCGTGATAAGAATGCCGAGGAGTCTTGGGCAATTATCGAAGAGCTCGCTGTTGATAATAATGAGATTTAGGAATTTAAACATACGATAGAAGCGGCCATCAATGCAGTCTCGACATCTGGAGGAACCACCGAAATCCCCGATGAACTCTTATGCAAACTTGAGGCAAAAGTTGACTATTTTGAGGAAAGGCAAAGGAGACCCTTAAGTCCTAGACAAGCCACTGTCAATTCTGTCTCAAAACCAACTTCGGCACCATTATCCGAGTCACCTTCTAGAGAACATGTCGAGACTTTTCAGAGGTGCATTCCACCTTGTTCCCCTCCCAAGGAACTTAGCTCGGAGTTTGAGGCTAGAATGAGAGAATATATGGCAACTCACTCTGATCGGCTTGCTAGATTCGAAGAAGCAGTTTATAAACAAAAAGAGGAGATGCAGGAGAAAATGAATGAGATGTTGAGTCTATTGGAGGAGTATACCAATCAGAGAACCCCCGAACGAATACTGCTAAGGAAAGAAAGCGCCACTCCCACCACCCAATTTGTTAACTCCGTCACCATTGTCCAAAAAGATAACGAGAAGGTAGAAACTCCTGCTAAACAGACCTTAGAAAAACCACCAGAGTCCCAACCTTTGAGTTACTACCTGAAACATGATATAAACAAAAACACCATAACAAATTGGATTAAGGGTGATAGGCGTAACCAATCATCCGGACAGGTTCCTGAGAAAGAGGAAGAGGAGGAAGATGAGTATGATACGCTTCCTGGAGGATCAGTGGTCGAGAGGTTATTGATACAGAAAGTGGCCACTAAGCAGGTAGTATGTGGGAATTTTGAAATACCAACGAGCATCGGGGACTTGAAACATCTTAGTGCTTTCGCCGACCAAGGATCGGAAGTAAATCTTATGCCCCTAACTATTTACATCCAACTAACGTCAAAAATGCCAGCACCTACTCGTGTTAGGCTATCTCTTGTTGGACACTCGTACGTATACCCCCTAGGAATCGCAGAAGATGTATTAGTCAATGTTGCAGGATTCATGTACCCCGTTGATTTTATGATCATTGATGATAAAAGGGATGGATGCATGCCGATAATCCTTGGGGCACCATTCCTCACTACCGCTAGGGCTGTCATTAAGTATGAAGATAGGAAGATTGAGCTTAAATCTGGAAAAAGAAAGATTAGCTTCCACATGACTCCGCGAAGTGGGCATGAGAATTTGAGTTGGAGAATGATCAAAAACAACATTGGCATGACACCCATTCGTGTTCAGAATAAAATTCTTGCATGGGAGGCAAGAATCAAAAGCTATAAGAAAGCTAAGGGTGAAAGAAGAAAAAGCAATAAGGTTTCAGTTGAACTCGAACATACTCGACACGAAAAAAATCATACACCATTTGAGGAAGGGAACTTGGTGCTCCTGAGGCACTTGGAGACGACAATACCACCCGATAAACCAAGTCCTTGGTGGTATGGGCCATTCACAATCGAAGGATTGAGCCAAGAGGGGGTAGCTAACTTGAGAAGCAAATTAGGTGGGAAGGTAATTGCGAGTATCGATAGATTGAGGCACTACCACCATAACAGTAATGATCGCAACTACATGGGGTATATCATTTCAAATGATGATATCACGTGATAGCCCATGACCTTGAGTCTAGCTACAAGACTCGTAAATAAAGAAAAGCGCTTCTTGGGAGGCAACCCATGTTTTGTGTGATTTTATTTGTTTGATTGTTATTTGCTTCCGTATGCATGTTTTATTTTTATTGTTGGTTGATCATGTTTCTCAATTAAAATGTGGAAATACTTTACTATGTTGTTTGGCCTAGTCTTAACTCCAACCTAAAGGTATTTTTGCAAAAGATAAGTGTAAGGGGAAACCCCAAATATGTTTTTTAAGAAACAAACCGATCATGATTCTCCACAATATTAAATGAGCATGTATATTCGTATTTGTTAGAGTCAAATGCTTGTATTGAGTCATAATGAAGTTTTGCAGGATTTTCCAGGAAGTAGGACCAAGTTTTTCCAGAAATTTTCCGGAAACTTAACATAAGAATTTCTGCAGGTCCATTCTGACGGCGTCAGAGTATTACTCTTGACGGCGTCAGGAGTTAAAAATCTGGAAATTTTACCGGTTTTGTTTTTCTAACGGAGTCTTATGGTTTTTGTGAATTATTAAGTTTTATAATCTCCAGGAAATCTGCAAACTTCATTCCACAAGCATTATATCTTACTTTGTTTTCTAGGATTAGTAACTTATATAGGATGCCGCCGATTTTACGCGAGGTTGTCTTGTCTATTGTTGTCAGGATTTACAGGTTATTTTCGACAAGAAGATGATTTATATTCTGGAAGGGAAGCTTTGATTGTTCGTTTTCTTGGAGGAAGATCTAACCTGGCCAACCTATAATCCACACCGAGCGAATCAGGGGAGTATTTGATTTCATTCTCTTTACTTTTTCACTTTTACATTCTTTACTTGAACATTGGGGGCAATGTTCATCTTAAGTGTAAGGGGAGGGTAAAAAGATGATACTTTACATATGCACTTTCGCTTGAGTTTGTTTTGTTTGATAGTAGATGTGTAATAAAACTATGAGAAATACTTGTTAGTGCAATTTTAGTGCCAAATTTAAATTTTTTTACAACATTTAGGAGTGAAACTTTAGCCATAGCAAGCGTCTCATGGATAGGAGGTTGTATGACTAGCACATAACCGTATATTCAGAAAAATTTTCCACCAAAAAATGTGAGGTTCGCCTTTAGATTTGATAGGAAAAGCATTCATTATTGGTGCTTATGAGTGTACCGGTAGCATTTAGATTCTAGAACTTGCGTTAGTGATGCATCCCGAGACCGCTAGTGAGACTACATTCGTGTGGTAGGATTTACTACATGATAAGAGGCATTAGGATCACCCTTGTGTTAAACCCGTATCATAATTACTTGACCATTTAAGTCATATTACTTGGCTAGTTAAGTCAACTAATTTTTCCCACACCCTTAGCGTTGTACTCATTTTTAGTACACGAAACCCCTAGTACACCCCTCCGAGCCTATCTTTTCGTTTCTAACTTTAAGCATCTTACTTAAAGGAAGAATTTGTTACACCCCACTTAAATGTACACCCAAATCGCCTTAGCCTTCGGTGTATGCGCTCATTTTTAGTGCATTATTGTTATTTGTTAAACCCTAAGTTAACTTTCTAATTGATTACATGGTTGCTAAGTCGAGTCATATCCTTGTACATATTGTTTTGGGACGATTGGGACTCATGGGTAAGTACTTATTTTATGGAGTAATGAGGAAGAACATCATATTATTACCCCCATATGTACGTTAATCTTAAAAGTGCTCCAAGTGTTTTGATTTTCTTAATTCGAGTCATTAGATTAGTTAAATGTAAAGTATGTAAAGATTCAAGTGTAAGGGGAATGTTCATACCCCTATGATGTATTATTTTGGATGGTAGGGTAAGAGTGTATGCAAAAAAAAAAAAAAAAAAAAAAAAAAAAAAAAAAAAAAAAAAAAAATCGAAAAAATCAAGAAAAAGAAAAAAAAATAGAAAAGAAAAAGAGAAAAAACATACGGACTACCATCCCGTTTCATTCTATGTTCATTTTATGTTTTTGTTATTTTTCATTTATTAGCTTAAGTCGAGTCTAGTCTTGGCTTAGCAACGCCATCTTGTACATGTAATTAACCAAGATTGTTAACTCGCCACCAGTAAAACTTCCTTTATCCAACAAAACCGTGTAATTCATATCCCTATACCTAACGTTACAACCCTTTAAAAGACCTCTTTGATAGTTTATCCTAGGTGCTTACGCCATGTGGTGGAGGTTTGATCCTTTCCCAAGCCTATGGTAATCTATTTTGCTTTGACAGGTAGTGAGAGATATCTTCCATTTCCATAATGTTATATTACTTTATTACACCCGAGAGATGTGAGTATCTAAACACTATTTGTGAGGTGCTTGTGTATGACCTCCGTGCTTGTCTATTGGTCTTTAGTGGAACGATTATTTGTTGTAATTACTTTTATATTAGTGTTAAATGACCCCTAACTTGTCTTTCGAGTAGAATAAAAGCGCATTTGCTTGAGGACAAACAAATCTCAAGTGTAAGGGTATATGATGAGGCGGAAAATGATCCGTTTTTAGGGGGTCATTTAAGCCCGAATCCGACTTTATTTGATCAAATATTGCCCTAAATCGTTCCTTTTGTGATTTTAGGTGTTTGGAGAGTGAATTCTGGAAAAGAAGCTATTTTGGACGTTTTTGGAGCATAAAAGTGAAGAAAACGGCAAAGTCTCAAATTTCTAAGCTGGAACAGTGCTTGAAGGCGTCACCTATTGCTCTTGACGGCGTCGAGACACAAAGAATAAAATACCGTGGTAGCTGACGGCGTCACATAGGCCGTCATAAGTGGATCAAGGCCGTCCGAGGAAGTATTTGGCGGCGAGATGACGGCGTCACACCCTTACTCTTGACGTCGTCACCTCGGTTTTCCTATATATAGTTTTCTAGTTTTTTCATTAAGAGAGAGAAGTTTTGGTGAAACCCTAAAGACGAATTTGGTGTATCTTTTACAGGTTTTTCAAGGGTTCCAAACCCTTGATACCTTGCATTGTAATTGAGATAAGTGTTCTTCTAATTCAAGCAATATGTTTATGTGTTGGTTGTATATATCTTGTTCTTGTCTCAATTCCATTATGCTAGGCTAGATCTCTTTTGTGTTTTCTTAGATCTAATGAAACCTAGATGTTGATTATGTGTTGATTACTTGTTTATTCTTGTCTTGGATGAATGATTTTTTATGTTAGGCTTAAGAGAACTGGCAGATCTCCAAATGGTAACATGCTTGAACGTCTTAAGAAACATGAACCGAGGCGTACTAGGTCTTTATTGGTTGTATTTAATGCATGAGCCACTGTTTACAATCCCTATAGTTGTGCTGGGTCATGGTGTAGGAGGAGATAAGAGCTCATAGAGTTGGGGAGTTATGTATGCCACCCCACGAATGGTATTAAGGAATACAATCCGTCATCCATACAAGTATAACAAGTAATTAACGTGTAAAAGATATCTAGGGAGTAGTGAAGTCTAAGTAAACACAATTTCTCCAATTACTGCTCACAACCTTAGTATAATTTAGTTTAATTTCATTTTTAGTATTTTATTTTGATTATATATTAGTTTTGGGTTAGTTGAATAGCAACTAATTCCGCCCACTCCTCTAAAACCCGAGATTTTACTTGCTTTCCATAAAACATAAAAATACAAAAATAATCATCCCTCACCTTTAGAACTAGTAATTAGGTTTTCTAATCCTAGCGACACTATTCCTAAGCTGAACGATCAATCCCCCGGTACTTGTCACTATACTATAGTACAACGATCAGGTACACTGCCTGGTGGGGGTTGTAAGCTTCTCGAGATCCCTCGAGAGGTAAAGCCTGTTGCGATTCCCACGCATCAATAATATGTTTTATTATTTGTATTAGTGACATTTAATGCAGGAATTGTGTTTAAGTTGGTTGTACAATACGCTTAATAATTTGTATTTCTTATGTAAGGGGTGTTTTAATAAGTGCATTAATTGTATTTAAATTACATAATGATTTATTTATTGTATTTAATGTTAGTATTAATTGTATGCTAGAATTAAATATGAGGGGAATTTCTATAAGTAGTATTGATTGTTGTACTTATAGCTTTAAAAATTGTAAGACTTAATTTTAAGTATTTTAATAATAGTAGTCATTCATGCTTTATAATATAGTATGATATGCTATCTCATATGTAATGCATTCAATCAATAAAACTATCTATTATCTTACAGTGCTCAGGTACTTTACTCACTCATACCACATCAGTGAGGTAAAGTGTTTCTTCAGTTAGTTTTCGACGTACGTGAAACTTGTTGATTGAGCTTTGTATAACACTCTTTGACTTCTTTATCAGGGAGTGAACTTAGTCTCTGACATCAGAGAGAGTGACTTACTCTATGACTATCATAAGAGAATGACTTACTCTATGTTTGTCATTAAAGAGTGACTTACTCTCCAATTCTTATCAAAGAGTAGAATACTCACTCCTTTTCAGTAAGTAATTCAACTTGCTTTATGTTCAAATATTTGTTAGATACAACTAGACCAAATTTTGACCAAACAATAATAGAAAATAACTTCTTTTGACATAAACTATATATTTTCATAAAATGTGGATATTATTTGTTTAAATTTTGGAAAAAAAAATTTATTTGAGTTTATAAAAGCACGTGGGAAAAAAGCCACATATTACATTACACATATGAGCTTTTAACATATCCTATTAATTTTGAGAAATGCTAGACTCACAAAAACTTTACAAAATAAATAAATAAATAAAAAATTCCCACATGTACATGTGGCAAATGATGTGCACCCATTATATTGTATTTTCTCTTTCTTACTTTCACTTTCAATATTTGAACGACATGTGTACGTGTAGGAACTCTTTTGTAAATTTTGAGTGAGACTAGCATTCTTAATTAACTTTTTGCTTAAATCGGAAGTAGTGGGAGGTGAGGCCTCGCTTGTGAGGTCCTACCCACGCACCACCCCATTACGAGACACACTTCTCACGCGCGACGGAAGGAAAAAAAACCTGAATAGTTGTGAGCCACTCACCTCTTGGTTCACGTGCAATATGTGGGCCCCTTCCAAAATGTATCCGTTGCTATATAAAATAGAAAAAAGAATTACACTACCATATTTTTAACTATAAATATCCCAAAATTTCAACATTTTTAAACAAATCTTCTCATTCTTACTCACACAACATATATTTCATTTCTCATTATCCAAATAAATTTCGAAACATTTTTGTTCACTGACTCAGAATTGAAGGTCAACCTTTCTCTTACATGTGGCAAACTGCATGACAGATTGGAAAACATGTCAAAAGGGTTCTCATTTTATTTATTTATTTATTTTTTAAGTACTTGTCAAAAGGGTTGTTTTTAGTACGGGTCAAAATGGGTCTGCTGCGAACTTCATGGACAGGCTACTCAATGTTAACGTAGAGCCACTCAGCATGTAGCTAATGGTTTATCCTGGGCTACCTGAGATACCATTTGCTCAGGCCTTTGAACCAGCTACAGAAGTCCAACGATGGTACAGAAGGTCATGAGGCATCTGAACATATAATCTCAAAGGAAACTAAAGCTATATTCATTTGTGTCTTTTGTTTTGCTTTATAAATGTAAAATATAGTGATCGGTTGTGATGATTATATAGATTATTAGCGTTAGAAAGCAAATACACATAGCAGAAAAAAAGTGGCCCTGCGCAACGCGCGGGTAGATTCCCACTCGTTTCTACTAAATACAAGTAGAAATTTGCAGTTAAAACTGTCCATTTTGCCAACAGAACATTGCAAAATTGCATTTCAATTCCTATTCCACCAAAATCCAGCAAACACAACACCATTTAGGAATTTAGAAGTACAGGGAGATATATTCAAAAGTCAAGAACAAGAATAAAATATATCCAACAACACACAAGCAGGAGTCTGAATAATTATGTAAAAAAAGAACCAAACTGAGACTAGGTGCCAATCAGAAGTCAAATGTTCACAGACCAAGATGATAGATAACTAGTCAACTGCAGACAAACTAATAATGAGAAATTATCACTACTAACGAGTCAATGTACAACTCATTTAGCGAGAAATTCCATTGATGACATGTCTCTATCCCGATTTCATGTATCTTCATCTTTCACAACCTGAAAAGGCAATGCGGGTATATCTGTAAGCTTAAGTACACAGTAAGTTCACAACTTTCACAGCCATTTGTAACAAACTTATGAGTCCTGTATAATTCTTAAATAGCAGGCTACTGAGTCGTTATTTAAATTGATTCGGAGGTGTTATTAAACTAACTTGTTGTTTAGGGCATAAGGTGTTGCAAATGGTAAGTTTATTTGGGGCTGTGATCCCGAATTTAGTTTGTATTAAACTGCAAGCTCCTGGTAAATCTTGTTGAAGTGTTACTACTTACTTTGTACAATTATATTAATAAGCACAATACGTGAAGCTCAACATAATGTGTAGTTACCAATTAGGGTCATCAAAGAAGAATTCAAGCACATGACTAAAGTAGTGGCATCATTTCAACGTAAGATTGCTTAGAAACTCATTGTTAAAGAGCATTATGGAAATTCAGGAAATTATACACAAAAACAAAAATTTACCTGAAATTATGAGAATTGTCATATGAAACACAAATACATACAAAACATAAGCAATGATATAAACCAAAAATTTACCAACAGAAATTGAACAGGGAAACAAGGTACAGAAAATAAATTTTCCCATCAAATGAAAACACTAAGCTCTAAACTGCTCAATACCAGGATTCATTATAGGTATGACAACAGCAAGACATGGGATACGCAAAGACCCAAATTTCCATAAAAGAAAGACCAAGCAAAATAGGATAAATCACTAAAAGCTTACACGAAACTGAACAAGTAAGATGAGAAAATCTAAATTAAAACTATCAAGCAGTGCCTAAAGTTACAGATAACAACCCATTTGAAATTGGATATCCAAATGAATCCACATTCCAAATACTACTTTGTACTGATGCAGCTTTAACATGTTTGGTGAAGAGGCACTATTATTTCGATACCATACCAACTTAGATATTCATATGATGCTGGTGACAACGTACTTTATATTGCAACGAAACAAGTCAGTAACTTATCAAAATTACTAATAAACAAGTGTAGAATAAACTGTATATGAAGGCCGATTTTTTAATATAATGTAGGCGATAACTTCACATTATAGATTTTAACAGAAAAAATTGCTCCTAACCACTCAGATCTGCAACAGGGATACAATCTTAGAATAAAAAGAGTTTAGGCATATGCTAATGATGCTCAAACAACCTACAAGAATCTGAGATCCTTCCAAAAATATTTCTTGAACAAACTTGTAAGCGTAATGCAACAACGGAACTTATGATGAAAGAGCAAGATTTACGATGTATGTATAACTCTGGCATTGGGGTTAGGTTCTATGAATTTATGGTTAAAAATTTGAAGCACCTCTATTCACTACAAAATTGAAGATCATATCAGAAATGAACCAAAATGATAGCTAATACTTAATAATAACTTATGAGTTATGACCACTATATTAAGTTAATTCTAGTTATTTTGTCTCTTTGACCTTAAATGCTCCAAAATGGTCTTCATTAAATCATAGCCTCAACATAATAACTAAGCGAGTAGTGGCATGATAACATAAGCTACGAAGATCATACCTGATATAAAAAAGCATAATCACACACTAGCAAAAGATGGAATGAATAGAAAGCCACCATCAGGAGAATAAAATCCTCTATTATATGACATGGACATCAATTCAGGAAGCTTGCAAAAAGTTTTTGTCACGAACTTGTATAGACCAACCTTTTCATTTACTTCAATCACCATACATGAATCCTTTTCTCTTTCTCCCACAGAAATACACCAGACTCCATCTAAAGTAACCCTCCATAGATTAACAGAGTACTTGAACGACCATTCGGAATCTCCATTCCACATTTGGTAAACATTCAACTGATCAGAGTGAGTCATGTCCTTACCAAGAAGAAGCAAACAACCACGGGACTCAAACAACTTGCAATCAGAATTATCCACGATTACAGGGAGTTGTGTTTTTGTTAGAACAATGGGTTTATTCACAAAGTCTAGCTTGTAATGCATAAACCGACCCATATCAAATTTTATCCAATGAATAGCCTCATTCCAATAGATTCCATACAATAGTCCGCGACATGGATCGGTGCAATTGCAAACAATACTCCAAATGCCTGTTTCCGAAGAGTAAGTTTGTATCCGATAGAATAGATCATGGTAGTAATTACCTATGGTTTTAGCATGCACGACTTTGTAGTGAGGTGATTTGACAGGATCAAAAGCCATTGTCATAGAGCCAAGTTGTTGCGATTCATAATAATCGGTTTCTGGAAGCATCTTAAACATATTAATGGTTGGATTGTATACGCAAAATCTATTACCAGGCCTAACCGAGCATAAAAATAAACCATTGCACGACTGTAAAACAGTAGCATTACCATACTCAGTTTTAAAGGTATTTTCCAACCGAGGTCGAATTCTGATATCCAATGAAGCGAAACCATATACATTGGTTTTCCAATCACGATTGAAAAAGAGACCAGAAGGAGGATCGATGATAGGTATCCGGCTCCGACGCTTAATGAAACCAGCATCATTAATAAGAGATAACCAACGTTTGGATACGGATTTAAAGAGAACAAGTGAGATAACAGGTAACCTAACTAAGATTTCGTTTAAAAGGTCGTCATTAAACACGACTGTATGTACGGACAAAGGGAGTTCTTCATTGTCTAGAGAAAGTTCCCGCAAACCTGTGGCAATCGTTTCCATCGAGAAAAAGAAAAGAAAAAAGAAGACCTTTTTAATTAATCGTTAGGGTTATAAGGGTAGGTTAAGAGGCGGTAACAAGAAACATTATGGGTATGTTTTTATAAAACTGGTACTACACTTATAAAAAGATTACGATTAATACCTCTTAAAATTTTAAACTTTATGGACATGTTTTTATAAAACTGGTACTACCGTTTGCACATTCGTTTTACATATTGATGTACAGATTTATAGTTATTGGGATTCTAATACTTAGCATGGAATGCATTACAGCTGATCAAACATACTAAAATCATATATCGCCATTCCTTTTGTTAGGTTAATTTGCAAATGATATTCATGTGGTTTTGCATTTGTCCCGTTTGAGTCAATGTACACATGAGCCATTTAGATGGCTTGTGTAGTATGAGTCATGCAACTCATCATTTCTAACATTTTTGTATACAGCTTAACATAATAGATTAGCATTTTTATATAGACATTGTTATTTTTAAAAGCCGATTTCTAAGGGTTTGTTGTGCTAGAAAACGAATCAAACATGACTCATAGCCATCTTTTAATGGCTCGGATAAAACGGAACTAATGAAAAAGGTAAATTGGTATTTGATAGAAAAAATAAATAAATAAGTAAATAAAAACCAATATTGTTATTAGTTGTGGTAATGGAAATATGATTATCGTTGCCTATATCAGTAAGTAAACCAATTACTTTTATTCAAATGTAAGAGACTAAAATTTAGCTGCCCTGTTCAGGGAATGGCGTAGGCCAAACACGCATCGTACGAGTTTCCATGTAAACATGGTGGGATTAGAGATAGCTCAAAGATCAAACTCAGGTCGATACCCATGGGATCTAGATGCGGAAATGACAGATGAAGAGGAAGAATTTGAACTATGGCTACAACAAGCATTAGCCTCGGGTTTATTTTGTGAAACCTCCAAACGTAGAAAATGTTGGAGCCCATTCAAGTTACCACAAAAGAAAGGAAAGAAACAATCGAATCGTATGTCTCAATGATAATACCAATAGTCTTAGATGCAGTGGTCCCGCTCAAAGATGCCAACCGGAAAACAAAGAAGGTTGTGTATGGGAGATGGTGTTTATTAGTGGATACTGGATAATTAGGCCCAAGCCCGGTTTGTGGGTTTTGGGTATTAGGGTTTCACTATTATATATAGTGGTCAATAATAATATTATACCTACGGGTTTTCAATGTAAACATAAGGTCCAACATGGTATCAGAGGGTTTATCGATCCAAAACTTACAGCCGCCACCATCAAAAATAAAATCAATTCTTCTCTATCTTTGCATCGTTTTCTGGTTCGTGTCCGTTCTTCAAACACATCTTCCGAGTGGTGTTTTCAGGAAACAGTTTTAAGGCTTGACTATGGTCGCGGTTCACATGATTTATGTAGTGTCGCTGTGGTTCACTGGTGGTTCAGATCTTCGTTCCAGATTGGTAGTTTAGTAGTCATGGTTGGCTGGTATAGATTTGATGTTTCGGTTGCTTTTATGATAGGTTAGTTTGATGGTGGAAGATGGGGATTTGTAAGTATTTATTGGGGTTGATTTACAACGGGGTGTTGAAGTGTATACAAAGTAGTTATGCGAATCTGCTACGAATATGAAAGATAGTCCGTGGGACAAGGTTCTGAAGTTACTTAGGGATCTCAAAACAAATAATATTATCCATTTGCTTTTCTTTTGTTTTATATGTATAATACACACCAAAAAAAAAAAAAAAAAAAAAAAAAAAAAAAAATTGTTTAATTGTTAGTTTTTGTTTGTCGACCAAGAGTTGTCGACGATCTCTGTTTGTCGACCAAGAGTTGTCGACGGGTGCTTTGTTTGTTTGTCGACCACGTGTGTTGTCGACCGGTTTTCGTTATTTAATTATTTGTTTTTGTTTTTTATGTCGAATCCAGGGTATCAATTCCCGAGACGATGTTTTATTTTGGTTTCTTGTTTTATTTTGCTTTCTTAGTTTACTACTCCAGTTCGAGCTTTCGCGATTTCGCCGCTCGAACTGCGGGAGAGTATTAGTGGATACTGGATAATTAGGCCGAAGCCCGGTTTGTGGGTTTTGGGTATTAGAGTTTCACTATTATATATAGCGGTCAATAATAATATTATACCTACGGGTTTTCAATGTAAACATAAGGTCTAACAGTGTTGACCGATTATTAGATGTAGATAAGTTGTAGTTTTGTTGGCACCTTGGTAGAAATGGGTCCTGTACTCCTGTATATTATATCGTTGTAGTTGCCACTGTTTGGAAAAGCTAGCAATCATCTAGGAATATGTTGCATTAGGTTTTTGTTATTACAAGTCGAGGTCTTTGGGGAAGCAATATGATAAGAACCTTAAGGTGGAGGAAAAAGACACGGGTCAAGGCAGGCGATCAGGCGCAATTTCATGCTATTTTCGGATTATGGGTGGACCCACTGGGTCAACAAACCATCAGGAAAAAATAAAAGGGACAGGAGTAGCAGTTATCCTTTATTTTAGGAGCAGTTAATTTTAGTTTCTAATATCATAGCAGTCTTTGTTTTTCAGTAGGAGTGGAGAATAATAAACTTGTTGTAACCACGTTTGTGAAGGAGACCAGCCATCTCGAATTTGGCTATATCAATCTAATCTCAATTATTTACTGCCTAATTTATCCAGTTCCTATCATTGGTTCCATTGCCGGGAAATCGAAACCATGGTGCAAACCCGGAATAATTCAGAAGGAAGCAATCAACCACCAGATCCAGTAGCAGTACAGTTAGCCGCTATTGCTAAGAAATTGGAGGCCATAGATACGTTGCAGAAAGATGTGGCAACCCTTAAATCTCAATCACACAACAGATCAGGTAATGGTTCTGGAAGGCAAGATGAAGGAGACTCATCTTACCATAATCAAAGATATCGCCCACATAATAAGATTGCTTTTCCAAATTTTAGTGATGGAGACCCGCGAGGTTGGATCCTTAAGGCGGAGAAGTACTTCCGATACTATGACATTCCAGAAGAAGAAAAGATCGATGTTGCATCGATGCACTTGGAGGGAGATGCACTAGACTTTTATTCTTGGATATCGACCAATCAAACGATAGAATATTGGGAGGATTTAGTACGAGCCCTACAGCGAAATTTTGGGCCTACTGAATTCCAGAACCCGGATGAGCATTTGTGTAGTGTTAAGCAAACAGGAACCGTGCAAGAGTATCGACAAGAATTTGCCAAACGTTCCTCACAAGTTTCCAACTGGCCAGAACATTGTCTTTTGGGTGTGTTCCTTAATGGCCTCAAAGAAGAATTGAAAGCGGATGTACGAATACAGAAGCCACGAACGGTGTATAAAGCGGTAAGCATCGCTTTGGAATTCGAATCTAAAATCAACCATACCCGCTGTGGGAGAGGATCAACGTGGACAGCGCCCTCAAAATCCATCGAAACCGAGTCCAAGGCTATGACTGCTACATCAAATTCATCTAACAGCAATTCCAAACCACCCCTACGAATTTCTGACGCTGATAGACAATCTCGTTATCTTAAGGGTGAGTGTTATCGGTGTGGGGAAAAATACGGGCCTGGTCATTGGTGTAAAACAGGTACTCTCAAGGTGTTGGAAGTGGAGGAAAGATCTGAAGAGCAGCCTACCAGTGAAGTCGAATATATGGCAGGGAATACTAATGACGTTGCTGGGATTAGTCTACATGCCATCTTTGGAAATACTCACCCCAGAACCATGAAGGTTCAAGGTATGCTTCATTCCACAAAAGTGATTATTTTAATTGATCCGGGATCTACACATAATTTTATCTCTGATGCATTGGTAAAGGATCTACATCTTAATACTCAAGCAGTGGCACGTTTTAGTGTTCAAATTGGCAATGGAGATTTTATTAGGTGTGGCCACATATGCAAAAACCTCCCAATACAAATCAATGAACTTAAAATTGTCCAGGATTTCTATCCCTTTTCGTTAGGTGGAGCAGATTTGGTTTTGGGTATTCAATGGTTGGAAACACTTAATACGGTCCTAGCGAATTGGAAAGAAATGTTCATGATTTTCAATGTAGATGGAAAACGTTATAAATGGCTTGGCATTACAACTAATTCGCAAAGTTCATCCAGTTTTCAATATTTGGCTGTTGAACCGGGCATTCAACCAGAAATTCCCGATGTTCTCCAACCTGTGATACATCAATACAACCCAGTTTTCGAAGAACCCAAGACTCTGCCTCCCAACCGTACACAAAACTACTCTATTCCCCTACTTCCAAATTCCATACCACCCAATATTCAGCCATATCAATACCCCCATCCCCAAAAAGCTGAAATAGAAAAACAAATGGAGGCATTATTGACGGCGGGGTTTATTCAGCCTAGCAACAGCCTTTTCTCAAGTTCGACTCTACTGGTCAAGAAAAAAGATAATACATGGCGGATATGTGTGGATTATCGAGCTCTCAACAAAATAACGATAGCCGAAAAATGCCCAATCCCAAATATTGATGAACTATTGGATGAGTTATATGGAGCCACTGTATTTTCAAAGCTGGATTTACGTTCTGGTTACCATCAAATCAGAGTAAGCGACCTGGACACCTGGGCAGGACAATTTCCTTATTTTCGCCTTGAGGACAAGTCGTTTTACCACGGGGGAAGTAATGATAAGAACCTTAAGGTGGAGGAAAAAGACACGGGTCAAGGCAGGCGATCAGGCGCAATTTCATGCTATTTTCGGATTATGGGTGGACCCACTGGGTCAACAAACCAGCAGGAAAAAATAAAAGGGACAGGAGTAGCAGTTATCCTTTATTTTAGGAGCAGTTAATTTTAGTTTCTAATATCATAGCAGTCTTTGTTTTTCAGTAGGAGTGGAGAATAATAAACTTGTTGTAACCACGTTTGTGAAGGAGACCAGCCATCTCGAATTTGGCTATATCAATCTAATCTCAATTATTTACTGCCTAATTTATCCAGTTCCTATCACAATATCTTGTAAGGACATTTAGCAGCCTGGAAATTAGAAAGAAAAAGTTTATCTTATTCTAAGAAAACTTATGTTCTGCGCGTTTTCCTTCAAGTTCTTGTATCATTTATTTGTGTTCGACTATTGTTTTAATTGCAAAATGGTCGCCGTGTGGTCTTGCAGTTAATTGTGTATGTATAAGGCCAATTAACACACATATATTCACATATGAAATGAATTATACTGTTTGTATGAGCATTTATATGTGAACATACACAAAAACGCGAACAGCTTAACGTATCAACTTTTGAGTTTATCTTGAATACACTTATCAGCGAAAAAAGAAAACCATTCTAGTCTGTATTACAACACATCCGGATCCGTCCTTCATTTATTGAGAGGTGCCAACACTTTAAGCATCAAGATCGATTATTGGATCTTCTAATTTTAGCCTAACATTTAAGAAAATACAGTACTTATTATTAGTAGAACTTCCAGTAGCTAGTCAATTTCTGCCAAATACAAGTTAATACTTATTATTAGTAGGAGGAGAGTTAACTACAGGTAGTCAATTTACCGATGTATTTAAAAGTCAAGTACAAGAATCTAATATATCCAGCACAAAATCAGGATTCTCAATAGTTTCGTCAAAAAAGAACCAAACTGAAACTTGGTGCCGATTAAAAGTCATACACAAACAGACCAAGAAGATAAATAACTAAGAATGAGAAATTATCACTATTACGAGCCAATGTGCAACTCGCTTAGTTCCACATATGACATGTCTCTTTCCCCTACTGCAAGTATCTTCATCTTCACGACCTGAAATAGCAATGCAAGTTAATCAGTAAGCTTAATACGAAGATCATACCTGATCATAGCAGCAATAGTTAATACAATAGAGCCTCAACAGAATAACTAAGCGAGAGTAGTGACATGTATGACAACATAAGATACGAAGATCATACCTGATATACAAAGCATAATCACACACTAGCAAAAGATGGAATGAACAGAAAGCTATCCTCAGATGAATATCTTCTTCCGGGTAACACCAACTGCCATTCAAGAAGCTCACAAAAAGTTTTTGTCACAAACTTGTATAGACCAACCTTTCCATTTAGTTCAATCACCATAAATGAATCCTCTTCTCTTTCTCCCATAGCGATACACACGACATTATGTAAATAAATCCTTGAATGATTATCAAAGTACTTCAACGTCCATGCAGGATGCCCATTCCTCATCTCGTAAACATTCAGCTGATCAGAGTGAGTCTTGTCCTTACCAATAAGAAGCAAACAACCACGGGACTCAAACAACTTGCAATAAGAATTATCCATGGTTACAGGGAGTTGTATATCTGTTAGAACACCGTTTTTATTAACAAAGTCTAGCTTATAGTGTGACCACCTTTCAATATTCACAAATTTTATGTAATGCGAATACCAATCAAAATCACAATTTATCCCATGAATAGCATCATTCCAATAGATTCCAGAATATTGTAGTGCATGATATGGATCGCTGCAACTGCAAACAATACTCCAAATGCCTGTTTCCGAAGAGTAAGTTTGTATTCGAAAGCGATAGTCATGATCAATTTTTGTAGCATGCACGACTTTGTAGTGTGGTGATATGGTAGGATCAAATTCCATTCTTGTAAAATTATATAGTTTCGGTTCATAATTAAGGGGTTCTGGAAGCACCTTAAACATATTAATGGTTGGATTGTATACGCAAAATCTATAACCAGGCATAACAGAGCATAAAAATAAACCATTGCACGACTGCAATAGAGTAGTACCACTACGTGGCACAGTTTTGAATATCTTTTCATCCTGCCATGGAATTCTGATATCAAACCGCATGAAACCATATCTTTTCATCCTGTGATGGATAAAGAGACCAGAAGGAGGATCAATCTTAGGGATCCGGCTCCGACGCTTAATGAAAGCAGCATCTTTAATAAGAGATAACCAACGTCTGGATACGGATTTAAAGAGAACAAGTGAAAGAACTGGTAGCCTAACTAAGATTTCGTTTAACAGGTCGTCATCAGAAACGACTGTATGTACGGACAAAGGGAGTTCTTCATTGTCTAGAGAAAGTTCCCGCAAACCTGTGGGAATCGTTTCCATCGAGAAAAGAAAAAAAGAAGACCCTTTTAGTTAATCGTTAGGATTATAAGGGATACGTCTATCTCACAAACAAAACGGACGTTTTATAGTTACATGAGGCGGTAACAACGCATGTTTATAAAACTGGTGCTACACTTATAAAAAGATTACAATTAATACCTCTTAAAATATTAAACTTTTGTCTCTTTTATCTCATGCATTCTATCTCAAATCTTTATTTTCTTCTCAAATAATCTACTTCACAAGACTTTTATTTAATTTATTAATCATATACTTTTATCTTTACTACATATAATGGAGAAATGGTCAAAGTGAAAAAGTGGAAAAGTGAAATGTTGAATTTTTGGTCAATCCCAATAATACCCTTGTCAATATAATAAGGAAATGTGGATTTGGTCAATATTGAAAACATGCAAAACGTTACCACCATGCAAAATCAGAAACCATATGCAAAACGTTGACAATTACATACTTAGATTGGTCTACAGCTCATCAAAAAAAATAAGGAAACCATATGCAAAATCATTCAAATTAATGGAGATGCAAAATAACATAAGCGAGAAAATTCAAATTATTGAACCATAAACCTTGCCTATATAAACAACCCCAAAAACCATGGAGATGCAAAATCAATTCTGGTTCCACCAAAAACAATGGAGATGATGATGATGATGATGATGAAGAAGAAATGAGTCGACCCATCAATCTTGGTCGGAAAAGAGTTTATTGTTTGGTTGATGAAAGCGAGAGTGATGAAGTAGCAAGACACTACTGTCAACAACTAGAAGTAGCAAGTAGAACCATATACAGGCTTATAAGCAATGAACTTTCTTTCATTTAGGCTTGGTGAATTAAGGAAGAGCAGTATATGAATACTTGTGTTTTTTTATCTGTGCGTGTGTATATTTCTACACATGCTGATATATGTACGACAATGGACCACCCTTATTAATATGCAATCAGACTTGTACATACTTATTTTTATAATATGCAATCAGACCAGCGTGTGTGTATATACACATACTGATATACCTACAACAATGGACAACCATTTGTTTTTATATGTGTGTAACCCAATGGACCACTGTTCTTATTTTTGTTACAAGTATGTGTTCTAAAAGTCTCCTTTTATTGTTTTTTATACAGCTTCATCCGCCTAACCTTGCTCCACATCCTAATCCGTTTTTCAACCCTAAGTTGATAAACTGGAATTGGGATGACGTTATTATCATATCAAGTGATGACGAAGATGACGAAGAGAAGAAATTCCAATGCTAACAGTTCAGAGTTGAGTAGTCGTGATTGGTCGAAAAAGAGTTTATAGTTTGATTGATGAAGTGACAGTGGTGAAGAATAGAGTTTATAGTTTGATGAAGTGACAATGTCTTGGTTTCTTTAGTTTATCTTTTTATAAATAAAATTGTCATTTGCAATGGTTTGCTTCTAATGTGGTTCTGTTCATTGATTATCAAAACTGTCTTGACAGTTCAAACAATGGCGGAACTTCCTTTTCTCTTATCAAACTTTGCTCTTAATGTAGTTCTGTTCATTGATTACGTCTTTTATAGCATGTTTTATTTGTAACCATATATATATCATTCTCTATGTTTGTTTTTTTAGTGTGTGCGGGTTCTTTTTAGTTCTGAAAGTACAAGGCTTTAAGCCACGCAAAGATGTTGTGTGAAAAACAAAATAATAATAAAAAAAAAATATTTTAAGCAATGAATAAAGTAAATTAATACTGTGATCATATAAAGAATATTATCTTTTTTCTTTTTTTATACGGTGATTTTGTTATATCTTTAAAAGTAATGATGATGTTTCGTTTTTTTAAGTATGACTATTATAGTATTTCTTTGGTGTACTTAAGGATATGATATGATACTAATAGATTGAGGTTTCAAAGTCAAACAATGTCCAGTTGTGTTGCCTAATATACGAATCAACTTGCCAAATATATTAAGTCAACCGTGTTATAGATAGTTGATGTATATCAAGTCTATATGATTCTTTTTACTTTTAAGATGTAGATAATGGTGAAAAATGTGTACGATCAGGCCCTATTATATATTTATTACATACACCAGACGAGTACCCGTGTATAACAACGAGATTTTATAGCGACAGATCATTTTGTGTTAAAAAACAGTTTGTGGGTTATAAACGAAAATTATTAAAAGTTTGAAGATTTGAGGATTAAACATAATGTTTTGAAACACGGTTCGACTAGGGTAGTTCAACCGGTTGAATGTCAAAAGGAGAAAAAGAGGCACTAAGGGCACATAAGATCAATTAAACACAAATATCACAATTCCCTATTCGCCTTAGCTTTGCGATGACTATTAATAAAGCGCAATGCCAAACAATTCCAAATGTGGGTGTCTATTTGCCCGACTCTGTTTTCTCGCATGACCAGCTTTATGTTGCATTGTCCAGAGGATATCCCGTAGAACAACAAAGGTATTGGTTAAACCAGTCAAAGAGTTCCGACAAGCAGGAATCTACACCTCAAATGTCGTGTATCAAGAAGTTTTACGTGACAAGTAACGTGTGTTGTTAGTTTTTATCTCATAACTGATGTAATGTTTTACTTTCAGTTTCATTAAATGTTTTTATATGTTGTTTGATCGATGCTAAGAATTTTTTCAAGACTTTAGTTATCGTTTAGTACAGCTGTTTGCAATTACATTTTGATCGGTTTACGTTCTATTTTGAACGCTACACAAAACACTCACTACAATATCACAAATCGTTAATTATCAGCCGCTAGGAATTCCGTTGCTATGCACGGGTACTCGTCTAGTCTATTAAATTAGCTTATTATTTGTTTTTGGTTATAACTATGGTTTATAATTTTGGTTTTTAACACCATATGTCTATATGTAGTCGTTTATTCAAAAAGCTTCTATACATTTATTTGCCTTGACACATTATATCAATGTTTATATGTGATTATTATTGACTTGTTGCTATATGTTTATTGAGCATTGATTGGCATGCCTAATTTATATGCCTAAATTTGTGACTATAAAAGAGATGATGACATGTGACAAGATTAACGGTAAATGTTATGAGTGATAAATTATGTAATCCACTTGTCAAATATTGAATAGATTAGACACAATTTTAGTCATGTAAATTAGGTCTCTTAATCATTTTCCATGTTTATTTTCCTCGATATGCTGATCACCTTTCAAGCCTCGAGTTCCTTCGTTCCATCTTCAGCAAAAAAATTAAGTTGCTTGTTTTTATTAAATATATTGAAATACAGTCTTAATCTTTTTATTTTATATATATATATATATATATATATATATATATATATATATATATATATATATATATATATATATATTAAATCAACTTACAAATTACAAAGTTCATGCAATTGTTGCATATAGTAAATTGTAAAATAACTTTTTAATTAGCAAACTAATGGACATGGCTGCATATTTTAAAATCTTTTGTAGCTCTTGATTATGCACAAATCTTTATCACTAACTTTAGAGATAATATATACCAATGTACCCGAAAAAAGAAATCCAAAGTCCATGAAATTTAGGGATTCTTTTGACATAGTATAACTACCATGTCCTAACCTAAATCTGTTTCGACCCATTACACAACCCGCCAAATTTTCGGCCTTTGGTACAATGCAACAAATGAATGTAATAAATGAATATTTTATTCTCGCTTCTTGCTATATGGTGATTCAATTGGCTTGGTCAGAATGCCACATCATAGAAAAGCCCACATTTTCCTTTAGCAGTGCCCGGTCGTGGGTAAAACAGTTTATTGGGAAAGGACTAAGTCAACATACCTCTCCCGCGGCTGATAAGCTTAACCTGCACAGCTCATTTGAAGGTCAATTAAACTTTCATTGTTGTTGTTGCTTTGTTCACCTAGTTGGAATGGTATTTGTATGTACCTATAGGACCTTCCAACATATTAAACTACGCGTGAATTGATTTACCAGAAAAATAATCAATTTAGATATATTACTTGTCTGGACTATGTATCATTAGCACTTCTGGACTATGTATCATTAGCAGTTTCTCTAGATGCTTGTTCCTTCCTTGTGCCTTGTAGTCCAAAATATCGGGGACGAAGGAAACTTCGTAAGTAAATGGAATGTGACAACCGGCAATTTAGGGAGCCATTTTGAAAACCCGCATTACGTTAAAGTTCGTTTATAAATTTTTATTTGGAAATTTTATTCGTAATGAACTTGTAAGACCTATTTTATGGTTAATTATATTTAATGTCGTTATGGGATTCGAGATTTATTTAATGATTCGTTATGGAATTTTATTTGGAGATTTATTTTTAAAATTCTCACTTGGTACTACGTTGACTCCGGCACTAGGATTACCTAACAGGAAATTTTATGACTCGATTTTACGAGTCCGACTATATTTAATTATTTACGGGATGTTTTCGTGAGATATTAAACGTTTGAAATGAGTTCGGGTTTCGGACCGTGTGTTTTACACTTACCCATTTTTACCCACTCATAATTATTAGTAATACATTTATTATTATTATTATTATTATTATTATTATTATTATTATTATTATTATTATTATTATTATTATTATTATTATTATTATTATTATTATTATTATTATTATTATTATTATTATTATTATTATTATTATTATTATTATTATTATTATTATTATTATTATTATTATTATTATTATTATTATTATTATTAAGATTTTTTTTTTAGAGTATTATACAAAAATCGTCCTTGTTGGTTCGGTTCACAAACAACACACACAAACACCCTCACCTCCCTCACACTTCTCTCTCTTTTTCTTCTTGACTAACCCTAGCCGCCCCAACAATTTCCGGCCACCACCATTGTCACCGCCGGTCACCACCATACACGAACACCATTTTCTAACTCCCCATCATCTAATCTCTTAGATCTACTACTACACACACCCTATAACCCCGTATTTCATCTCGAATCACCACCAAATTCACCACCATTCGCTTGTCTTTGGAAGGTTGTCACGGTTTGTGTATTAAAGGTCGAAGGTGAGACGAGTTTCACTCGTATTTTTGATAAAAATCGTGACCTAGGGTCACGACTTAAAGATTTTCGGATGGGTTTATATATAACAACATGGAACACTTATGGGTTTTGGTTGGAAACATGTTTTCTATAAACTTTGGTATCCGGGTTTGGTTTCTTGATGGTTCGATTCGAACCGTGAGTCTAAGACTCACGGCATGGTTTTTGATCCGAGCTTAAGGGCTCGATTTACTTGCTTCTCTTGGTCTTGAGATTGTGGTTTCATGTGTTGCTTATGTTGGATTTTTGATTCGACTCGATGGAGTCACGGCTTGATGCCGTATATGGTTGTTTATTGCCGAGACCCTATGTGGTCGATTTGGCAATTTGGGTGTGCTCCTTGGAGCCGTATTTGTGACCCTTTGATTTTTGGTTCGAGCCATTGTGGCTCGTGGTGTGTACCGAGACTCGTTTGAGTCGAGAGACTCGGGTTTGGCTTGGTAAACCAACCCGAATGTGAACCTTGGTTATATTTATTTTTCCTTATCATTTGGTTGTTAACTTGGTATTGATTTCGGCATTGGTTGATTTTTGGTCGAATACTTGTGGGTCGAGATCATGTTTGGTCTCGACAAGGGATTATGGTATTGAGAAGTTGTTGACGAAAAGTGTTATTGGGGACCGATTGTGAGACGGTCACTTAGAATGACGGAGATAGGTTAGTCGGGTGCCGTAGTCGGACCCTATTGTTGTAGCACGTGGATTGGGATTGTTTTGGACGGAGATGCATTGATTATTATGACTTTTACATATTATTTTGGACTTGGACAATGAGCCGAGAGTCATGACTCGGACATGTGACCATTTCGTATGACTCGATAACTATTTACAATTTAAAATACAAATAATAAAACTCGTAATAATATTATTGGTAATATAAACGTTTATATAAATATATAGACGTGAATAACGTATATATAATTGTATAAATGCGTATATTAATAATAACAAAGATCACGAGTTGTATTATAAATAATACGACTACATATATTAGGCTACGAGAGTAGCGTAATATTATTGGAAGTATTACTAAAAAGAATAAATATTATAAAACGAGAAATTCTCGACGTTAACTAAATATCAAATGAAATGTTATTTTACTTATATAACTAGTAAAGCTATCGAGTTATGCGGAGTCGTGGTCACTTGAGTCTAGGTAAGTTATTGTTTGTGACTTTCGTGTTGTCACGGATATATGACGATTAATATAAACATTTTCTATAACTAAATAACTTAATTAACCGACAGGTTAAACCGAGTTATTTGGCTATACGAAATGAGTATATTAATGGGCATCGTATCCTACGATGCCCATAAGTTGTGGTATATGTAAAGGATAATAAATTGCTATATATATATATATATATATATATATATATATATATATATATATATATATATATATATATATATATATATATATATATATATATATATATATATATATATCGGGAAATCTGGCCAATTTGACGATGTATATAAGGAGTTTATTAAACTACGATATATACCATATAGTATTTATGTGCTATGTGCTTTACGATTGGGTGTAATCTTGGAACGGTATGTTACGTAAATAAATATGAGGATTATCAAATCGACGGATTTGATAAACTTCGGAGATTTATTTAAATAATATATTGGGCTAATATTAGATCTATAGTTTATTTTATTATTCTTTTTTATTTGTGTCGACCCACCACCCGTATGGATACCAAACGTAAATACGCCAAACTATTATGAAATGGATTTTCGGAAAATAAAACGGAATACGTCCGGGTTTGGGAATATTTTGAATTTGAGGAAATGATTTCTGAACGAGTTAATATTGTTAGGTCGTGCCGAGTCCGTAGTTGCCGTCTTGTGAGTTATTATACATCTTACTTCTACCGATTTCTTCTTGCTGATTTCTGGACTTGAGGTGAGTCATAGCCCCACTTATTACTCTTGAACTATGTTTTCAATACTTGGGGTGAGAAACGTGCAAATTATTTTATGTGGACTATTATCGCTTTTATATTCTTTCTAAAACTTGCTATGCGTATGGACTAGGATGTATTGTCAACTTTAGTCACATAGTTTTTGTGTGTACTATTCAAGGTTGGCTTATTTGGATATTGGTGGATTGTCAGCTTTAGTCACATATATTTTATGTGTACTATTCAAGGTTGGCTTGTTTGGAATTGTCAGCTTTAGTCACACGGTTCGTGTGTACTATTCAAGGTTGGCTTATTTAGATACTGTAGCGTGCACCTATAGGTTATTAATACTTCGGAGGTTATCCGAGTATTTATGATATTGCGGGGGTTACCCGAATATCTATGTTAGAACGGAGGGTATCCGTGTATTATGTTGGAGCGGAGGGTATCCGCAGGCTTTTAGTAAATCCTTAGTCTAGCTAGCAAGCGTTTTGCGTATATGTCCATTATATTGTTGATGAATTTAAACCTATGATCTCACCAGCGAAAGCTGACTTTTAGCACGTTTTCTCAGGTAATTAAGTGATGATTTGGATGCATGGATTGGAAGGCTCGGCTAAGGCACCCGGTTTATGGATCTATTTTTCTAAACTCTGATATTGAATTTTGGACCTACTGTTATTTCTTTTGGGCCTAACTCTGAATGATGTTGGGATAAATGTAAACTTTAAAACCCCGTTTTGGTTGCCTTTTTTTTTATTTTGTTTACTTTATCTCGTTCTATTATGTCTTGTGTTGGATACCAATCCCCGTAGCACCCGGAAAGCTTGTTGAGTCTTCCGCTGTATCAAATTTTGGGGGTGTTACATGGAATATCTTGGCCTGCAGAAAACAAAACAAAACAAAACAAAAAAAAACAAAAAAGAAAAAAAAAAAACCTTGCACCTTACACCGTCTCATTAAATACCGGAAACCACAATGCATCACTAACTACTAGTAGGGTACCCGCGCGTTGCAGCGGTGGGTAACCTAAAATAAATGTTAACGACATCAAAAGGAAAAAGTGATAACTAAGAGTTGTAAATCTTTCGGGTTCGAGCCCGTTCGCCCGTGATAGTTCGGGATCGAGCCCGTTTGGCCCGTGCTCATTCATGCTCGAGCCCATTTGGCCCGTTGTCTGTTATGCTTGAATATTTGTATAATGTGCTTTATTATTTGTATTATGACATTTAATGTAGGAATTGTGTTTAAGTTGGTTGTACAATATACTTGATAATTTGTATTTCTTATGTAAGGGGTGTTTTAATAACTGCATTAATTGTATTTATTGACCAGTTTATTAATGTTAATAAATGTGTTTTAATTAGTTGTACTTTTAGCTTAAAAACTTGTAATGCTGAATTTTAAGTATTTATATTTAAAAATTGTATTTAATGTTAGAAAATGTGTGTTAATTAGTTGTATTTTTAGCTTAAGAACTTGTAATTGTATTTAATGTTAGAAAATGTGTTTTAATTAGTTGTATTTTTAGCTTAAGACCTAGCAATGCTTAATTTTAAGTATTTCTTTTTATAGAAGGCCTAAATGTTTTATAAGATAGTATAATAATAGATAAAAAAAAAAAAGAAATAATATACGATTAGTATTATCATATAAAAGATTAATAGGATAGAGCTATATTATTTATAATTGTTTGTCCAAAGATTTGAGTAAAAACATGAATATTTTTACCTAATACCCATTTGACAACTAATAAAACCATTTGTACTTTTCAACGTTTATAATTCTTATTAGAAATGAATCAAAGAATTACAATAGATAGTTGCGAAATAACATCCTAGTTGAGTGACAAAAAAATCCGTACCCGACTGGAACCTGTTCCCCAAACCCGAGTTGACTGGGGAATCCCCGAGTTGACCGGGGATGGGGATGGGGACGGGGAATACCCGAATTATGAAATAGGGGATGGGGCGGGGATGGGGATAACATAAATCCCCGACTCCAAACCCAAACTTTTTAATGTACAAATATGTATAAATTATATGTATATTAATACTAAGTGTACATGTATATGTATATGGTAGTGAGTATTGATGCGTAGGGATTGCACCAGGCTTTACCTCTCGAGGGATCTCGAGAAGCTTACAACCCCCACCAGGCAGTGTACCTGATCGTTGTAGTATAGTATAGTGACAAGTACCGGAGGATTGATCGTTCAGCTAGGAATAGTGTCGTTAGGATTGAAATTAATCTAACTAGGTATAAAGGTGAAGGATGATTCTTTTTATGTTTTTATATTTTATGAAAAGCAAGTAAAAATCTCGGGTATTGGGAGAGGGGGCGGAATTAGTTGCTAATCAACTAACCCCAAAGCTACTAATTAATCTAATAAACAAGAAAACTAAACTAAGGTTCTACAAGATAAGTGAAACATGTCTACTGATTGACGCTAAACCACCAACTTATATTGACCAAGGAATGGTCAATAATGTCAAATAGCCTAGATCAATGCTCCGGGTAATATAAGGTATCACCAGGTCGTCAAGTCCCGTTGAAGTGTGAATTGTAACTTTAGCGTATTAGTGATCGGGTGATTATTCACAGAAAAGAGTTGTAATATGAATTATTTAGAAATTATTAACAAATATAGCTTAGGAAAGCTACGTGAATTGAGGTTATGAAGATTTGAGCTAAAACTTAAAAACGTACGTTTTTTATTAAAACGTACACAGACGAACGAAACAAAAAGTACAACTGATGGACGGAAAGGGTTACAAGTGTAAAATTAATATTTTTACAATCCTAACAATTAAAGAAAATTTTAAGAAAAATAAAAACTATTTTTACAATATTTAATTATTAATTATTAATTATTAATTAATTACTAATTATCTAATTATTAACTAATTAAACTAATTAGATTTATTAAAAATACTAAAAAGGCTTAGAAAATTAAGAAATTTTTTATAAATCTAATTAACCATTACAGGAATCCTAAAAAATTATAA
Source organism: Artemisia argyi (assembly GCA_030686995.1). Taxonomy (NCBI): domain Eukaryota; kingdom Viridiplantae; phylum Streptophyta; class Magnoliopsida; order Asterales; family Asteraceae; genus Artemisia; species Artemisia argyi. The sequence goes on from JARVZY010009136.1 coordinate 44,339, forward strand.
AAAGTTTATTTTATGTATTTTTAAACTAATTCACTAATTATTAATCTAATTACTTATTAATTTCTAATTAAACTAATTATATTATAAAAAAATAGAAAATGAGTAATATAAATTCTAGAAAAATTTGTAAAAATGTTTTAACTTAAATAAAAGCTAGAAAAATTACAAAAACTAGGTTATACTTTATAAAATATAATTATGCTATTTAATTACTTAATATTAATTAAAACTTAATTAAACTAAAGTTAATTATAAAAACCACTAAAAGACAAAATAAAAATCTGGAAAAATTTTTAAAATTACTTTAACCTAAAATAGAATTTATAAAAATATAAAAATGATATATTGCTTATAAATAAGC
>JARVZY010009137.1:0-44780 GCA_030686995.1 Artemisia argyi
ACTCTAAATCATTTATAAACTCATCACTTCTAACACATAACATTCTCCCTCAAGGTTTGAGGGGGAGCAAATGTATCATCTCAAAAATCAGTAATTCTTAAACATGACACATCTTTCTCCCAAAACCTTTTAACTTATTTAAATCACTTGAGATCACAAATCTCAATTGGTTTGAAATTTTTGATCGGGGGAGAAAAATGTGATTTAAATATGGAAATCTGATTAAAATGTGGTGTTGATTCAAAAAGAACGCTCTCCTATATGTGTTAAACCCTTTTGTATACCAATGCACATATTAAGGGGGAGCAAATGATTTGAAAAATTAAGAAAGGATCCTTGCATCTTGTGAGATCGAGACTCAGTCTTAACCAATGAATTGACGACACAAAGACCGTCATCAATCGAAAGGACTTGTCCTGGCCGGGTAATAACTTCAAGCTGGGTTAACCAGTGATGTAAGCGTGTCTCGAAGAGGACTTGTCTGAGTAGAGTGTACCGGTTCGAGAAACCTTTTGTGAACTTGACCAGGTCGGGTAATAATTTCAAGCTAGTCTAACTAGTGATGTAAGCGTGTCTCGAATGCCTGTTCATGTTTACTAAAGGTGGATCAATTCTAAAGTGCAACTCTTCCCGTCATGTGCAAATTTATCATCAAAACATCGATGCACATGTTAAGGGGGAGCATTTGAAAATGGTAAAACTCTCAACATGTTAACAAAAAATTGAGTTTTCGATCATAAACACGTTGAGAAAACTTTCAATGATTTGGTTTATGACAACATAGGATAGTCATGAAGTTATAAGGTGGCTAAGGTTAGGAAAACCGTCCTATGATCCGCCAGAGCCGGAGGGATCTACCCATGGACAATACCATCTAGATAGTACTAGAAAGTCCGTAGGTATGATTATGAAAAAAGGAGAAATGTGAGTATGGAGAAAGAAGGGGTTGAAGAATGAAAAAGAAATGAAATGAGAAAGGGTGAAAAGAAATAGCCCTCAATTTATTCAACCTTAGGGCAGAAACCGGGTTCAATTCATAATCTACTGATGGTTGCTAAGGCGACATTGGTATTGAAGACAAGACATCATGGACCCAGTGACGCACTGCACTAAACCTTCTAGCCACTCAAGTTCTCTTAAAAGAACTTGTTTCATTCTCACGGGGAACCGGTGTAATCTATCGACTTATCTCTTAGAGATGGTTGATATTGAAGCAGGAGACCTCTCCCTAATCTCCGCATAGGAAAACCAAATGCACTTATTGAGTCTAGAGCCTCGAGATACATAAAAAGATCTCATAGGATCACATGCTACTTCTACCCTGGGTGTTCAACATTAAGGACACCAGTGGTAAACTTATGAGTCCTACGCAGATCTTAGCAATCTGCCAGAACATTTATGAGGGATGTTATTTATGTAACTCCCAATGATTGAATGGAAACTCCTGCCAGGGTCAACATCAAGCAGCCCTGAAAGCAGGTCACTTAGGTAATTCCTTGTGGATTACGCTAAGTGGTCCCGATGGTTACAAAAGGTCTACAGTCGTGGAGTGATCTCCATCGACTCACCTAATCGTTGATATACTACAGTATAATCTTAAAAGGCCCTCTGTGGGTTTTCGATTAGGAACGGTCTTGGTGAGGGTTAGAAGGAGTCTTCACACTATGCTGTTGACAATCTCTAAGTCCAAACCTGTAAGTACCGGAAGATTTGTTGCTAACTGTCTACTTGCAGGAATTTCGGACGGTTGCAGAAGTAGATTGCTGAAAAGATGCTGATCCATCAACACATGCTCACACTTCATCATCACATCCTTTGATATCATGATCATTATTTGGGCCTCATTCATGCTTCCATAACTCTGATGCTGAAGATCATGATCCTGAAAAGTGTGAGCATGCCACTACAAAGATGATCATATCACATGAAGAGGTTATTACTCTATGATGACTTTCAGACTCACATTTTTGGATGGTGAATTCGAAGTAACTCTCAAAGACCATCTATCGCATTGATCAAGTCATCTAGAGTCGGCTGCCCAAAAGCACAAAGATCTCATTATGAAGAATCAACATGCTACGAGCTACAAAGATATCTACAAAGATTAAATGCTAGGATTCAGCACTTATTTTCTGGGGTGACCTCCCTTAGGGGGAGATTGTTAGGAATACGTTTATTCCACTGAAGACTCGGTCACCCCAAGTATTGTAATAGCATAGTGTAGCTCGTAGTATTCATTAGTTTAGAGTAGTATTTGTGGAGTCGGGTCGGGTCTTACCCACTGTCAGCCCGGTCCACAGCCCGTTTGATAGGGCGGTAAGCTTGTAACTATAAATACCCTCTCCCTCCCAAGGGAGAGGGTTGGACCTTCATTTGCAATTCAATATTTCTTTCATTTTTACAAAGGCTCCCATCCACTTTCTCTCACTAACTTTCTCTCACTAGAAATCTTCCATATTTGATCCATACACATATAATCTATGCTTGTTATAACCTTAAGTGTATTACATGTTTTGTATGGAGGTGGTGGTGTTTTGTATGAATTAGTTGGATTCATGATTCCGATTGGATGATTTTTCAGGCGATTGGATGAATTTTCCGGCGAGAATATGGATGTTTCTCAGATCTGGTTTTTCCGATTGGTTTTTCCGGCGAGAATATGGCGATTGGTTTTTCCGATTGGATGAATCTGGTTCCGATTGGTTTTTCCGGCGTTGGCTGGGTTGAGATCTGATTTTTTTGTTTTGGAGAGAGAATATGGATCTAAGTAGTTTTTTTTTGTTTGTTTTTAATATGATTTTTAAATTACTATCTTGCCCTTGTTTGTATTTTCTTGGTTTAATCTAAGCCATTAGATGGAGGAGGAATGGATGGTTGGGATTTGTTTATTTGTACTTTAGCTATTAACCTCGGGTTTGTATAACATATCTACTCCATAGTAAATTTTTGTTTTTTTACCATAACAGAATACTTTACCGAGCGACCGATACAATTAATAAGCACACCTAAACCCACCTTCTTCCATCTTCTTCTTCTTCACCCCCTTTTGAGTCAAAACCCTTTCTCTGAGCCCTAACTCTCTTAACTTTGATAAACCAAATTCAATTGATTCTAATGGATATTCGTAAGAGAGGACTCCCTTTTACTAAACCCAATGGGGCTGCTAAGAAATTCAAGTCAGGTTAGTTATTCTCAATTACACTTATCATTTGTTTCAATTTGTGTATTTTTTTAGTTTAATTATGTATCTGTTTTGAGAATCAATTTGTGTATGTGGAATAGCTTGTTAGTTAGTTAGTTTTTTGGATTGTTGAAATTTGGTTAATTATGAATTTCGTGTACTCGCATTGGAGTTTAGGTTTCTTCAATTGATCCTTTGTCACTATTTTGGTTTCCGACTCGACATTGCGAGCCGACTAATCCCAGGGCGACTACCCTTTTGGATAGCCCGGAGTCGGCGCTCCGTGCTCACAAGGGGATTAATTTTCTCCCCGTTGGATTCGAACCCTTGACCTCCTCTTTGGAAGGCTGGTATTCTTACTGTTGGGTCATCCTTTGTGGTTGTTTGTTACTATTTTGGATCTGGCCGAACCAATCTTAATCATGAATAAGGTTTGTGTTTATAGATTTGATGCTAAACCGCACTCACTGTGAATCGTAAATGCATTTGGCATTGTTGAGTATTAGGCTGGCTTTGCACTTTTCTCTACAAAATGAGCTGTTAACCGACATTTTCCGTGTGGCTTAAGTGGCTGGATGTCTATTTGTATTACTGTTTCCTTCAAGTCTTTGTACGTCTGTGAGAATTTGATACAATAGTGGTTTGTATTTTGAAACTTGGTTTATGTTTGTGGAGACTGCGAGGGTGTAAATGAAGTAGTCCTATTAAAACTTTCTAGGCTGTGAGTATGTCACTATTTGACATATAAAGTATAAACATTCAACGTGAGCATAATACAAAGAAAAAAGATATATCTGCCTTTTTTCCTAATAAAGCCTGGTGTAAAATAAAAATACCAAGAAAAAGAAGCCTTAAGCATGCTCGGGACCAAAATTTTTGTTCTTTCCCATTCCTTTGACCAGAAACGGTTAGTACTTAATCACAATCACCATCGGTTGTCTTCTTATAAAGATTTATATTAGATATTAAGGCACTTATAATCTTGTTTCTATGTATTATAAGCATCATAGAGGAGAGATGAGAGGGATTTTATATTCGAAGTGGACCCAAAACGACTATCTTTCATAAGGGGCGATTTTTTCCCCCAAACTGAAAGTAACAGTTTAACTGGCATTAACATCCAACCATATCAGGCCTCACAGCCGGAGTGCCACACTCATAATAGCGAGGGCCTCATCGGCAAAAGCGAGGGTCTTGTCAACAAAGGTGAGAGCCCGAGTGACGTGGCTTGGCCTGAACACGATAATTTTTGTATTTTAAATTGAATTTAGTTGAAGCTTTTCCATCATCATGCTGTCAAAAATTGAAACGACTAAGAGAGGTACCTCATACTCGCTTGGTATCTAGCCATGCAATCAGTTTCCTTTTTGCTGGTATGTCGAGATGTTCTTCACAAACTTGTCTGAACGGATTTCAGTCATGGAGGAATAAGGCTTAATTAGCATTTGTAGTTTAGGTATGTACATTTGGGTTGTTTCTTTTGGTCCTTCCTTTTGGCAAAATCTGACCTTCCTAATTAATAGTCTTCATTAATGTTAAACGCCTTGAAGAAAGGGGAGTGTGTATCGCATCATATCCCATTTTTCTTTGATTGTCTCTTAAATTAAATTTCTTGAAATCTTAGATAAAGATTAATTTATGTTACATGATTTTTGTTTGTCGCTCCTGATTTTAGTGATTTGAATGTACTCAAAACAAATAGTGGTACTATAACCGTTATTGCATCTGTATTTCAAAAGCCATAATATCTCTACAGCATACAATATCTACTGTTACACCACTTTTTCAAACACGGTGGAAGCTACTTACAACTTTTCGTTACAAACTGTGTGGGATAACACAGTACCTGAATTTCTACAAAAGCTATATATTAAGAGCTATTACATAACTAATGGATTCAACAAAACTTTTAGGTATCTATATTCTATCCTTCTATGGCATCGCCTGAAGATGAACTTCCACAATCACGCATAAGCAGTTATGTACATGATTAGTGAATAGTACTCTTTATGTTGAACAACTCACACAGTCACACAAAGTGACAAAACCATGTCCTGTGCTGATGTGCATCATGTTGCATCAGAAGCTCCTTTCATGACTGAATAAGGCTTAAACAAAACCAAAATATTAAACAACTCAAAATGTCTTAGACAATATCAAACAATATGGAGAAACTGCACACTCCATGTTGCTAAACTTTGCTCAACACAGATTGTAGAGTGGTCTGACATGCAATTTCTTTTGCTATTAGAAGATTTGACAAGGCTTTAATCTGCTACTTGAGCCAAATCTACGTAGATAGTTTCAAACATACTATAACTATAACCCCGTAAATCCTTTTCCACTTATCTTTAACCATGTGGGATGAGTTGTTATAAACTCTCCCACATCAAATCTTTGTCACTCATCTATCTGTGTGGGATGTTAGATGGTATTTGCCTCAATATTTCCTCTATTATATTACATATATGAATGCTTATTACACCTATCCTTTTTTCTATTACATTCCGCCTTTCATCATCTTATTGGTTACTCATGACTTTCATCTGTTATATTACATATAGGTTCTCAGTATGAGACTTTCACCTCAAGGTCTAAAATTTCATAGAAAGAACCTTTGATCCAATTTTCTTAATCTGAGAAAAAACAATTGAACATTTAAAAATAATAATATATAATTATGATACTGGAAAATGCATCACAGAAAGTCAAAGTGTGTACTATCAATCTCTCTTTCTTCTTCAATATGTATATAAAATGTGCAGAACATAAGATCGCAAGAAGTCTAACTGAAAGAAAACACTTAATGTCTTGTAACAGAATCGGAGTTTTTATCAAGTGGTATAAGAAGCAAATCGAAGCCTTGCATGAAGTATTTCAGGTTTAAATTCTTGCCTGTTCACCTAAATAAAATTATAATTAATTATACATATACCGTGACGAAAATATTGTTTTTGTTTTGTCTTATGTATATGATGAATTATCTATATACCGAGACTCGCTTTGTGTGAACTTCATTAGAGCTTGTGAATTGTTATTACCTTTTGTTTATCTGAAATTAAGCACAGTTGGATTGGATATAAGACTATATATGTAGGACTACTATATGTTATCATCTGGGCGGTAATAGAAGTATGGAACTCGTACTTAAAAGAAGCTATGTTTATATATTGATTTTAGTAGTAACTCTTGCACCATTTTTATTCTTATATTGTTATTGGTTAAACTATCTTTCTTGTTCTTTTCATAACTATGGTTTCTGAAAAAAATTCAGCACTTTACATTGATATTTAGAAAAAAGGTTGTAAATGGAATGTAATTTGAACTTTGAAGTTATTACCTCAAGTATGTAACCATATTTTCATATGTCAGATGCAAGTTTATAATATGTTAATGATGAAAGCATACAAGACCTTGACATGTTCATCATTTGTATATATATGTAAAATAGATATACAAGGCAAGCGCAACATGCAAACAGTCTCAATAAGCCATCGGAGTATAAAAACATCGAAGGAGGTCAGCCTCATCCTGATTTGATGTCATCAATACCAAATTTGGTGTAAAGAGACTATTATGCGCCTTATTTCTGATCAATTTGATTTGATAATGAGAAGAAAAAAAATAAAAATAAAAATAAAAAAATCGAAGTTTGAGGGGGTGTTTTAGGCAAAATTAAGAAGCTGACTGCAGTTAAATTTTTATTTTGAAATCATATTATGCAAATTAGACCTGTATACTGCAAGTCCCTGCGTTCCCCCGTGCCAGCGGCCTCCCTCCTGCAATCCCTTAATCCTCTCTTTTCCAGTTTCCCGCCACTGTGTACCCCCTTTCCTCTGTTTTATTTGTTTCTCTCTCTTCCAGGTGTTGTGTGCATCAAGTCATCAAATACTTGAAGCGTTTCAAGATTTATAAAAAAAAAAAAAAAAAAAAAAAAAAAAAAAAAAAAAAAAAAAACCCTCCAAGTGTTGTGTGCATCAGGTCATCAAATACTTGAAGTGCTTCAAGATAATTATTAAAAAAAAAAAAAAACCCTCATAGTTGGAATGCATATCAGACTTACTGATCCGTGTCCAACTTGAGGTTGGTCCTAAGGATAGTGACGATTGTTGAGAGTAGAGAATTGGACATCTTTTTATGCATGAGTATGAGTTTATTACTTTATTCAACAGTGTATGACGCTTTGTGCATATAAATATTTGATATTTCATATTTGAATTCATGCGACATTTTAGCCACATTTCTACACCCATTTTTCAGATTTCCAGCTCTGAGACACTTCGTAGCTTGTTAGTCGAACTTTTAGTATTAGATCAAGCAACTATTTTTTGTTTTGAAAGTGTATATTTATATGATGCTCTACCCATACATTCCTCTTGAACTTCAGCGTGGGACAATATCTTTCTTTTTATGGGACAACACAGTAATGGTGGAAGTTATAAATTTGTAGTTATAACATTTTATTTGGTTGCAGTAAATAGTAATGAGATTTGACATTTCAAACATCTGGTTCACATAATAAGACCCGTCTACAACTATAATCATTGAACCTTTGCGGCTTTTTACTTTTCTAGTCTGTATATATCTGTAAATAACTAAATACATGCAACTTTGTTGGACAAGCCTCTAGCCAAAAATGTGGGTTTCCTACATGTGTAAGTAAAGACATCATCTCATTATTTGAGAAACAGTTCAAGTATTTAAAAGATAATGTACATAATTCTTGCTACTCCTAATTTACAGTATGATCAATATACTTTCTTGTGTGCAACTCTACAATGCCCTACATTATCATACTGATTCACATTAATCATGTTGTATTTTATGTCCACTTTGTACTGTGAACCAATCAATGTTTTTTTATTGTAGTATCGAAGGCTGTCCATTTGGGGAGAACTGTCACTTCCTCCATTTCTTCCCTGGTGGCTACAATGCTGTTGCCCAACTGATGAATCTTCCGCCAATTTCAACCGCTTCAGCCACCACACAAAACGGACCCACATCAGCTGTTAAATCCAAGCTGTGCAACAGATACAGCACCCCTGAAGGCTGTAAGTTTGGTGACCAGTGCAACTTTGCTCATGGAGATTGGGAGCTTGGGAAGGCTGTTGCTCCAACGCACGAGGACCCACGAACCCTAGGACCAATTCAAAGCCGCCCTGCACCTCAAAGTACTGCTGCCAGCTTTGGTGCCTCTGCCACTGCCAAAATCAGTGTAGATGCTTCCCTCGCAGGTGCTATAATTGGAACAGGCGGTGTGAACTCAAAGCAGATTTGCAGACAAACAGGAGTCAGACTTCATATTCGCGATCATGAAAGTGACTCAAATTTAAAGAACATTGAGCTTGAAGGTACGTTTGATCAAATCAACGAAGCTCAGGCCATGGTCAGAGAACTTATATTGAGTTTAAGTATCAAACCAGCTGTGACCGGTCCACTTAGTAGACCACCGGGTATGCATCATGGGGGCCCATCACATGCTCCCAAGACCAACATTAAGACGAAGATGTGCGAGAATTTTGCCAAGGGATCTTGCACCTTTGGTGAAAAGTGCCACTTTGCACATGGTGCTGCTGAGCTGCGGAAATAGGTTTGTTAGGTGCTAAGATGTTTCCCTTTGGCACATTGAATTTTGATGTAAGCATTTTCTGTCTTTTCTTTTTCTTCGTTGTAGTAAAACTTCTTGTTATATAAACTTGTATCAAGAATTAATGGTATGTTTTATTAGCTGAATGGAATGCAATAAATGATTAGGCTAAGTATTATTGGTTCAGGATCAGCGTCAAATGACGCCAGCTGACATCACTTGGGCTGCCGAAATATTTTTTGACCCAACAACAAGCCCACTTTGGCCCAGGTAAAAGCCCAAAATAGTAGTTACAAAACATACCCTCTATTATATAATGGGTTAAAAAACAGCGCAAAACACTATTTACGAAACATACCCCTACTATATAATGACTGGCGAAAACTTTAAACTTTTATCTAACATATATTTAGCGAGCCCCGCCGCAAAACGCCATCAAGAACCACGCCGTTTCAATTTTTTTATCCGGACTTTTTAACCACGCACTGAACACATGACCCACTTTCTACTTAACAAAAAAAAAACTGTGCAATAATCAACGACATGAAACAACGCCCCGCTGCAACGCGGCGGACCGTTGCCCACCTCGATATCAATAATAAAACATGCATAAAATTGTAAGCGGGTAAGCAAAATGACCCATTGGGCTCCTAAACAAATAACAATGCTTGGGGCCTTGGGCTAATCCTTATACCATAAGACTAATAACTAATCATTAGTCCATTCCATTTATTGCATTCCATTCGGTTATTGTTGATGTTTTAGGGCCTTAGGGGCAGCTATAGCATTTGGCAGTGAATCCTTTTATATGCCCCTTTTCGGGTTATGAGACCTTTTTTTGTTTCAATAAAAACTACCTATGTACCCTTATTGTTATAATGTTACCCATTTTGTGGTCGCTATAAAGTTTTTGTTTGACCTAAAAAATAATCATTGTTGGAACAAGGTAACGTTGAGAGTTACGAAGTTGTGAACAAGAATTTGGTGCTTTTTTTTTTTTTTTTTGAACAAAGAATTTGATGCAATTACAACAACAACAATACCCAATCCTGTTTAAGCGAGGTATGAGGAGATGAAATGTGGACAGATCATATCTCTATCATAGGAAATACTCGAGAGTAGGAATCCTGCTTCCATGAAGACAAGAATTTGATGTAATTGTAACACATAAACTTGGAGTGGACTTCTTAATCTGTTTATAATGTTTCAAAAATGGACTTTAAAATAGTTATAAAAGGCTTCTGTGAAGGCTCCGAGAGCGGCATTGTGTGGAAACCAACCAACTAACGACCTCACAGACCGGTATTGCGGCCAACATAAGAGAGATAAATCATGTAATATAAACATCGGTATTGCGGCCAACATAAGAGATAAATCGTGTAACATGGACATTAGGAGTGAGAGTGGTCTTTTTGATTTCAAGTAATAATAGAAGTTGGCATATGTTTGATAAGGTCGGTTGTCATTTAACTTCTTAGGTAGTCAAGTGTACAATGATTGAATTTGAAAAAGAAGATCAAAAGTATTGTAAGAGTCCCGACTGATAGAGAAAATGTATAAATTGCGTTCAAACTTTCAAAAATTGACTTTTTTAAACGTCTTAAAAAAACGTTTTTTAAGTGTTGCAAAAGTGATCATTTGATGGGTCGTCATCTTGACTTTGTGACTGGTTAAGGTTAAAATGATTAAAATAAATGAAAAGGAAGAGTCAATCTCGTTGCAAGAAAGCTTATCGTTTGGAAACAAATAAAACATTTGCATAACTCACTTTTTGGACGGAAAATAGCCTAAACCTACATAAATAATTAAATATCCTTCAACTTTTATGATTGTTATATGTTTGTCTATTTAGTATTGATAATATGTTGTTTTTTTAGGTATCTATACTACTATATAATGCATTTGAGACTATTTTATGATTAAAAATGCTTAAAATTTAGACTTTTACTTGCTAATTATGGAATGATCAAAATTAATTGGTTACAAAGCAGGTTGATTAGGAAGTTGGTTAGAAAACAAGTTGATTAGGAAGTTTGTTAGGAAGTAAGTTGGTTGTTTAAAATAAAAATTATTTGGCTTAACCATCTCTACTTATAAAGCAAAGGCAACTGAATGTGTAATCGAATAACGCAAAATATAGTCACATGTATCCGTCGCCGCATTGCGTGGTACCGTTCTGATGAGGCGAAAAATGATCCGTTTTTAGGGGGTCATTTAAGCCCGAATCCGACTTTATTTGATCAAATATTGCCCTAAATCGTTCCTTTTGTGATTTTAGGTACTTGGAGAGTGAATTCTGGAAAAGAAGCCATTTCGGACGTTTTTGGAGCATAAAAGTGAAGAAAACGGCAAAGTCTCAAATTTCTATGCTGGGAACAGTGCATGAAGGCGTCAAGAATTGCTCTTGACGGCGTCAGAGTCCCAAGAATAAAAATCCGTAGTTGGTGACGGCGTCACCAAGGCCGTCACCAGGCCGTCACGTGTAAACTTGTCAAAACTTGCGCGCGGAGTAGCTGATATTGTTTTGGTCATAACTTTTGCATACGAACTCGGATTTAGGTGATTCAAAAGCCCACGCGAAGAGGACGAAGAGATCTACAATTTGGTGAAAAAGTGGTCTTGACGGCGTCAAGAGTATGGGCTGACGCCGTCACGAAGGGCTGACAGAAAACATGCCTATAAATATAACTTCATAACTTCACTTTTTGTAAGCCCTAAACCCTAAGGTCGATTCCTGGGTTTAGGTGGGTGTTTTTCCAGCAACTTAGAGGGTTTCAATCACTCCATAAACATCATGTATTGGTTTGATGATTCTATCTTAATTATGTTTTCCATTATTATTGTTGTTTGCTCTTCTTTGATGATGGTTTGCTAATTCACCTTGTGTCTACTTATGATTATGTGAAACTTGTATATAATTGATTAGATCTCATTGATTCCTTGTTGATGTTTGTGTCTATCTTCATCAATTAGGGCGTGACACTTCGATAGATCTAGTTGGTTTAGTTTATAATCCTTGTTTCCTATTGATTCTTGTTTTGATTGAATGATTTATATGTTAGGCTTAAGAAAACTGGCAGATCTCCAAATGGTAACATGCTTGAACGTCTTAAGAAACATGAACCGAGGCGTACTAGGTCTTTATTGGTTGTATTTAATGCATGAGCCACTGTTTACAATCCCTATAGTTGTGCTGGGTCATGGTGTAGGAGGAGATAAGAGCTCATAGAGTTGGGGAGTTATGTATGCCACCCCACGAATGATATTAAGGAATACAACCCGTCAATTAAAACAAGGTTACAATTCAATAGGTAGGATTGGATAGCTAGCAAGGAGTAACATATCATAGGTAGACATGGTTCACTTATCTTGTAGAACCTTAGTTTACTTTTCTTGTTAATTAGTTTAAATAGTAGCTTTTGGGTTAGTTGATTAGCAACTAATTCCGCCCACTCTCCCAAAACCCAAGATTTTTACTTGCTTTTCATAAAATATAAAAATACAAAAAGAATCATCCTTCACCTTTAGACCTAGTTAGATTAATTTCAATCCTAACGACACTATTCCTAGCTGAACGATCAATCCCCCGGTACTTGTCACTATACTATACTACAACGATCAGGTACACTGCCTGGTGGGGGTTGTAAGCCTCGCGAGATCCCTCGAGAGGTAAAGCAAGGTGCGATTCCCACGCATCAAGTTTTTGGCGCCGCAGCCCGGGGAATAGTTATTGTTTAGGTTGAATTTGATTTTCATTAGGTCTACTCATTAGATTCCTATCAAGTGAGATTTTTTTCTTTTTATTTTGTAGCTTTCTCGTAGTCTATCTTTTCTTTGTGATTTTGTTTGTAACTTGCTTCAAATGGACCTTACACTTAGGCTTCTAAGATTGCAAGATAGGGTTGAGCGGCTAACATACCAAAGAGTTCAAAATACCTCATTTAGAGACACCTATGAATCATATGAGCCTTCACCTAGGATAGATTCTTATGAACAACCTCCATATTTAAGATCTAGTTTTAGTGAGGCCAATAGGAAATGCGACCTAGTTTGCGATGGAATTATGGAGAAAGCCATTGCAACAAATCATAAGTTGGATGAAGCACTAGGTTTGCTATTATCACTTCCTAAGAAAACAATTGAGGAGGATTTAGCCGAGCATGATCACATTGATCAAAAAGACCTAGGTCCTATGATCGATGATGATGAATCTCAAGAAACAGATGATGAATCTCTTGGGCAATTTGTATATAGCAGCCAGAATATTGAGGATGATCCTTATGACTCGGACATAGAAGTTGAGATGCCTAGAGAAGCACGTGAGATACTTGGGAGAATGTTAGGGCTAGATCCTGACACATGGAATGATGAGGTAAATAACATAAGCCCACAAAATACTCAACCATCATTTGAGGCACACACACCGCCCGTGACTTACCCGGAAGAAGTAGAAAAAACTTTAGGAATTCCTATGGAGGTAGAACCCTTGGACCAGGCACCACTTAAGGATATAGGTTTGAACACTTGTAGTGATAACCTTACTCCTAGTTCTAGGGAATTTCCTAGTGTTGATGAACCGGAACCTCAATCTTTACACACCTTTCCATCCTTAGATATATTTCTAGGAGACAAAAGAGGAACCGACCCACCCATCAACCAATATTATCCGGGTAGTTTTAGGATGAAGGAAGCCATTCACTCACCCCCTTCACCTCACGTGGCATATTCACACCCTAAGGGTGTGTATCGCTACTTTCACCCACACTTAATCCTAAGTGTAGGGAGAACCTCCCCTATTTCCATTAAATAAGGGTAGAGTCAGGCTCGTGACTCGAACAAAAACAAGCGCTTCTTGGGAGGCAACCCATGTTTTGTGTGTTTTTATTTGTTTGTTTGTTTGATTTTATTTGTTTCCGTATGCATGTTTTATTTTTGTTGTTTGTGGCTCATGTTTCAAAGTAAATTGTGAAAATGCTTTATTTTGTTTTTAACTTCGTCTTAATTGCATATAAAGGTATTTTGCAAAAGATAAGTGTAAGGGAGATCCAAATTTGTTTATAAGAACGAAATTGAGCATGAACCACAACAATATTAAATGGACATGTGTATTAGTACTTGTTAGAGTCAAATGCTTGTATCGAGTCGTAATGATGTTTTGCAGGATTTTCCAGGAAGTAGGACGAAGTTTTTCCAGAAATTTTCCGGAAACTTAACATAAGAATTTCTGCAGGTCACTTCTGACGGCGTCACGAGTTTACTCTTGACGGCGTCACGTGTAAAAATCTGGAAATTTTACCAGTTTTGTTTTTCTAACGGAGTCTTCTGGTTTTTGTGAATTATTAAGTTTTATAATCTCCAGGAAATCTGCAAACTTCATTCCACAAGCATTATATCTTACTTTGTTTTCTAGGATTTAGTAACTTATATAGGATGCCGCCGATTTTACGCGAGGTTGCCTTGTCTACTTTTGTCAGGATTTACAGGTTATTTGTGACAAGAAGATGATTTATATTCTGGAAGGGAAGCTTTGATTGTTCGTTTTCTTGGAAGAAGATTTAACCTGGCCAACTAAAATCCATACCGAGCGAATCAGGGGAGTATTTGATTTCATTCTCTTTACTTTTTAACTTTTACATTCTTTACTTGAACATTGGAGACAATGTTCATCTTAAGTGTAAGGGGAAGGTAAAAAGATGATACCTTACATATGCACTTTCGCTTGAGTTTGTTTTGTTTGATAGTAGATGAGTAATAAAACTACGAGAAATACTTGTTAGTGTAATTTTAGCGCCAAATTTAAAATTTTTTACAACATTTAGGAGTGAAACTTTAGCCATAGCAAGCGTCTCATGGATAGGAGGTTGTATGACTAGCACATAACCGTATATTCAGAAAAATTTTCCACCCAAAAATGTGAGGTTCGCCTTTAGATTTGATAGGAAAAGCATTTATTATTGGTGCTTATGAGTGTACCGGTAGCATTTAGATTCTAGAACTTGCGTTAGTGATGCATCCCGAGACCGCTAGTGAGACTACATTCGTGTAGTAGGATTTACTACATGATAAGAGGCATTAGGATCACCCTTGTGTTAAACCCGTATTATAATTACTTGACCATTTAAGTCATATTACTTAGCTAGTTAAGTCAACTAATTTTTCCCACACCCTTAGCGTTGTACTCATTTTTAGTACACGATACCCCTAGTACACCCCTCCGAGCCTATCTTTTAATTTCTAACTTTAAGCATTTTACTTAGAGGAAGAATTTGTTACACCCCACTTAAATGTACAACCAAATCGCCTTAGCCTTCCGTGTATGCGCTCATTTTTAGTGCATTATTGTTATTTGTTAAACCCTAAGTTAACTTTCTAATTGATTACATGGTTACTAAGTCGAGTCATATCCTTGTACATATTGTTTTGGGACGATTGGGACTCATGGGTAAGTACTTATTTTATGGAGTAATGGGGAAGAACATCACTTATTACCCCCATATGTACGTTAATCTTAAAAGTGCTCCAAGTGTTTTGATTTTCTTAATTCGAGTTATTAGATTAGTTTAATGTAAAGTATGTAAAGATTCAAGTGTGAGGGGAATTCTCATCCCCTATGATGTATTATTTTGGATGGTAGGGTAAAAGTGTATGCAAAAAAAAAAAAAAAAAAAAAAAAAAAAAAAAATTAAGAAAAAGAAAAAAAAAATATAGAAAAGAAAAAAAAAAGAGAAAAAAAAACATACGGACTACCATCCCGTTTTTATTCTATGTTCATTTTATGTTTTTGTTATTTTTCATTTATTAGCTTAAGTCAAGTCTAGTCTTGGCTTAGCAACGCCATATTGTACATGTGATTAACTAAGATTGTTAACTCGCCACCAGTAAAACTTCCTTTATCCAACAAAACCGTGTAATTCATATCCCTACACCTAACGTTATAACCCTTTAAAAGACCTCTTTGATAGTTTATCCTAGGTGCTTACGCCATGTGGTGGAGGTTTGATCCTTTCCCAAGCCTATGGTAATCTATTTTGCTATGACAGGTAGTGAGAGATATCTTCCATTTCCATAATGTTATATTACTTTATTACACCCGAGAGATGTGAGTATCTAAACACTATTTGTGAGGTGCTTGTGTATGACCTCCGTGCTTGTCTATTGGTCTTTAGTGAAACGATTATTTGTTGTAATTACTTTTATATTAGTGTTAAATGACCCCTAACTTGTCTTTTGAGTAGAATAAAAGCTCATTTGCTTGAGGACAAGCAAATCTCAAGTGTAAGGGTATATGATGAGGCGAAAAATGATCCGTTTTTAGGGGGTCATTTAAGCCCGAATCCGACTTTATTTGATCAAATATTGCCCTAAATCGTTTCTTTTGTGATTTTAGGTACTTGGAGAGTGAATTCTGGAAAAGAAGCCATTTCAGACATTTTTGGAGCATAAAAGTGAAGAAAACGGCAAAGTCTCAAATTTCTATGCTGGGAACAGTGCATGAAGGCGTCAAGAATTGCTCTTGACGGCGTCAGAGTCCCAAGAATAAAAATCCGTAGTTGGTGACGGCGTCACCAAGGCCGTCACCAGGCTGTCACGTGTAAACTTGTCAAAACTTGCGCGCGGAGTAGCTGATATTGTTTTGGTCATAACTTTTGCATACGAACTCGGATTTAGGTGATTCAAAAGCCCACGCGAAGAGGACGAAGAGATCTACAATTTGGTGAAAAAGTGGTCTTGACGGCGTCAAGAGTATGGGCTGACGCCGTCACGAAGGGCCGACAGAAAACATGCCTATAAATATAACTTCATAACTTCACTTTTTGTAAGCCCTAAACCCTAAGGTCGATTCCTGGGTTTAGGTGGGTGTTTTTCCAGCAACTTAGAGGGTTTCAATCACTCCATAAACATCATGTATTGGTTTGATGATTCTATCTTAATTATGTTTTCCATTATTATTGTTGTTTGCTCTTCTTTGATGATGGTTTGCTAATTCACCTTGTGTCTACTTATGATTATGTGAAACTTGTATATAATTGATTAGATCTCATTGATTCCTTGTTGATGTTTGTGTCTATCTTCATCAATTAGGGCGTGACACTTCGATAGATCTAGTTGGTTTAGTTTATAATCCTTGTTTCCTATTGATTCTTGTTTTGATTGAATGATTTATATGTTAGGCTTAAGAAAACTGGCAGATCTCCAAATGGTAACATGCTTGAACGTCTTAAGAAACATGAACCGAGGCGTACTAGGTCTTTATTGGTTGTATTTAATGCATGAGCCACTGTTTACAATCCTTATAGTTGTGTTGGGTCATGGTGTAGGAGGAGATAAGAGCTCATAGAGTTGGGGAGTTATGTATGCCACCCCACGAATGATATTAAGGAATACAACCCGTCAATTAAAACAAGGTTACAATTCAATAGGTAGGATTGGATAGCTAGCAAGGAGTAACATATCATAGGTAGACATGGTTCACTTATCTTGTAGAACCTTAGTTTACTTTTCTTGTTAATTAGTTTAAATAGTAGCTTTTGGGTTAGTTGATTAGCAACTAATTCCGCCCACTCTCCCAAAACCCAAGATTTTTACTTGCTTTTCATAAAATATAAAAATACAAAAAGAATCATCCTTCACCTTTAGACCTAGTTAGATTAATTTCAATCCTAACGACACTATTCCTAGCTGAACGATCAATCCCCCGGTACTTGTCACTATACTATACTACAACGATCAGGTACACTGCCTGGTGGGGGTTGTAAGCCTCGCGAGATCCCTCGAGAGGTAAAGCAAGGTGCGATTCCCACGCATCACGTTCCAATGTATATGAATTTGTATATGAATTGTGTTTATTTTTTATGATTGTTATATGTTAGTGTATTTAGTATTGATATTATGTTGTTTTTGTATGTATGTATATATTTAATTTATTTTATTTTTAATTTGAATTTGATTATACAATTATTATAAGATTTAAGTTCATTTACTTATTAAAAGTTTACATACATATCAAATGATCAATTATAGCAACTCATTTTGTAGGTTAGATAATAAACCCATTTTCACCATTTTATTTAAAATTAAATATCTTAAATCGTTAATTGTTAAACGAAAAAAATATATCATTACGACGAGGATTTAATTATCTTTCTATAGATAAAACATTTGATATACTTTTGACAAATTTCTTTTTTCGTGAATCAATTATTCACGTTTTTATTTCATAAACATAACCCTAAAGGCTATCTTTAGCAAAACCGATAATATAATATGAAACACAAATCCTACCATAGGCCATCGCCTTTTAAATTATTAAGCCTTTTTTTCTAGGTCTTTATCAGCGAGGCCACTCCTTTTAAAAGTATCAAGCTTTTCCTTTGAGGTCTTTATTGGCTAAATGGCTTTAGGCCATAGATAAATAATCAAGTCTTCCAACAACATATTCTCATTATAAAGTGTTTGGGAATTATTTGAACTAGCGGAGTATCTCCCGTACTCATGCATTGCGATAGCGGGTACGCTATAACTAATTTATTTGCAATTAATGTTATATGGAAAATAATTACTACATCAAAATATAACAACACAGTAAGTATTATCTTACAAAGATATATTAATAAAAACGTCATCTTGAAAAAAAATATACGATAGCATAAACATAAATTGCCAACAAATTGGTTTTTATTTTTATTTATTTATTTATTTTTTGTTTTTTTTGGTAACGATGATTTCCCACCTTTTAGCCGAATAGTCCACGAGGTTTGAACCTACCACCACACAGATTCAAGTCAGGTAAAGTCTTCCTTTTTCAGGAGGCTGACATGACAACTTAAGGTTGTTTGCACCTAGCAGAAATTGAATTTAATAATTTATACATTTTAGATTGATAGTTATAACCTTTTTGCCACTAGGTCATCCTTAAGTAGTTTTAAATTAATTCTTTTAATGTTATGATTTTCATGTTATTGAATTCAAGTAAATTTTTTATATTATATTATATTTTATTTATTATTATTATTATTATTATTATTATTATTATTATTATTATTATTATTATTATTATTTTGTGATTTAACTATTTATTTTTATTTTATTTATTTCTTTTATTGTTAAGCACAACATATTTACATCCAAATAGTTCCTCTTATTATTTTTATTTTATTTTAATTTTCTTTTATTATTAAGCTTAGTTCACAAATTCACGTACATGAATATTTGTTATTATTATTATTATTATTTTTTATTATTTTAATTCTTTATTATTATTTTTTTAATTATGATTTATTATAATTTATTATTGTTTACCTTTAATTATTTGTTATTAGTGAACGTTTATATACAGATGATGGATACAACAGTTTCGATGTACTGCCAGTTGGTGAAGACTAGTATAATTTTAAATGAAGTTAATTTGTACATTTTAAATTTTGATCGACACACTCTATTACATGCCGTAAACAGTTGTACATGTATCACATGATGCTTATGTACTTGTATATTAAAATGTGTCAATTAAAAATTAAAGTGTTCAAATCACCTATTATTTTCAAAATAAAATCCTGGAAATTTTAAACATATAAATAATTAAAAACTTAATTTTATTCAAACATATAAATAGAAAAAATTAAAAACTTAATTTCATTTATGCAAAAGATGAGGTGGTGATTGTATGGTGACTAGGTAAGAGACTATCAACACACATCCAATCCAATCATAATATTCATGGTCTGTGTATTTCTGTCATAAATGAACTTCATCTCCACCAATCACATATTTTCTTTTGCTATTAAAGGACAAGACGTAATATCTACATCAAAATTAATATTTTTTTTGTACCAATCATTAAATATACGAGAATAGCGCTGGCCGCCGCGTTGCGAGCGGGTCCGTTTTTTTCCCGTTGTTTTTTGTTTTATTTTCGGCGGGTCGATTTTGTAGAAATAAAGTAGAATAAATTTTTCTTTAATCTATTGTTGTATTTTAAATGGTAATGGCATGGCGTTTTCTTATTTCACGTAGTTTTGTTTTAGTGCGTCGTTTTTTTTTAATTGGTTGTATTTTAAATGATAATGGCATTTAATTGTGAAGATACCATTTATGTGTAGCGACCACCCCAAAAAGTAATATAAATCTACTGTGAAACTTGTAATACTACATCGTCTGTTCTACTACATATTGCTATATTTGACCTCATAAATGATTCTCTGAATGTTTGGTTCCTATCAACGATTTAAAATGTGACTTTCATATGAGCTCCTACTTTTCATTGGTTTTTGCGCGTTGTTTCTATTTCTATTGTTTCACAGTATTACTTGTCATATGAACTTATATCAACAATTGCACATCGTCTCTATTAAAGAACTTGATCATTAAGAATGTCGGATTTTTATTAGAATATCCTTTGATTAAACTTGCTCTAAACAGACAACAGGAGCTGCTAGTTACTCAAATTTTGTGAGTCGTGAGATGAGCAAAGCGGAAGCACTTTTATAAATACTGAAACGAAACTGTAGGCATATCATTACACAGAAAGTCAGCTGCAATCATTTAGTTTTTGTGTTGTAGAGCCATAGAGCACACCTTTCACATACTTCACACACAATTGTTGCTAAAATTGTTAAGGGACAACCAATCTTTCCTCACATTATAAAATTTTGTTGGTGGTAATGCCACTTTTCCATGTACCAAGTCTTTGAAGCTTTTGGTATCAGTAGGTTGGTATTGGTGTTGTGGTAGTAAACCATTTGTTGAACGATCCAAAAGTACATTATTTTTGAAGTTGATTACTTGGTGCATATATGTGTGCGTACATCATTAGCAGTTTATTTATGCACGCTATACTTGTTTTTTAAGGACCAAGCTAGGTTACAAAAAAGGTACTATAAACACACATAAGATACTATGATAGTATGATACTACTTAAGTTATCTGTAACAAAAAGTGGCTTTCAGACCCGAGTCACCTATCCTGGTGGTTCATCCTTTTGCCACTTCTGTTTCCTGTATCGTCTTTGGTATGTGTAAAAAGTTCTTTGCGACTTGAAGGCCTTTTAGTTTCTTTTTGTGCCCAGTCGTCGTGTTCATGTGGTGGCACAGCGGTTGCAGGCTGTTTGTGAGCACTATCCTGAAATAAGAATATTGATCGGCTAAACAATTAATAGTTCCAAAACTTTCTGAAAAGACAGTTACGCAAATGCGCAATCTGCTTCAAAAAATGCATTCCCAAACACCCCGCTTAATCTACATTATCAAAATTTCACACAGAAAACTTCGAATGATATAATCTACCTTATATTAATATCATATTCTATTTTCCCATTATCCTTTTTTTTTTGTTTTTCTTACCCCCAACTTAAGCCGTTTGCTTTTCCCACAGCGGTCACTGTTGTTCCAACGTATTTAGACCCATTCGAACTTCTTAAAAAATATTAAAAGGTCCTAACTAAACTAATAATTAATTATAATTTCTTGAAAATTCTTACACCTAAATAACCAAATAACATGTTCAGAAACTGAAAATCCAAACAGCTCCCTATACCAAATTCCTTATAACAATTAGCACTACTTTCACTCAATATGATCAACTCCCACAAAGAATTCATGTGACATTCTCAAGGGTCCGTCTAAATTGTCTACTTATTTGGAACTACTTATGTTACCTTCTTTTCATGAATTCGAAACAACACCTATCTTACCTTATTTGTACCTACTTATCTTACGTTCGTATCACGAATTTCAAACCACTTATCTTAGAATTAAAATGAGAAGGAGCTGAATTACCGCAACTTGTTTTGGGTTACGTGTTTAACTCCCCAACGTGTCGTTTGTTCTGCTCCTGTAGCATCAGCTAGACTGAAGCTCCCTTAATACCATGTAAACTGCAAATTCAATATTTGAACCTGTAAACAATCATGGTTACAATTTTTGCGTTACTAAAGGCGAATATGACGAAAAAATAAAACTTTAGCCTAACCCTCTCACTTGATTCCCAAAACTTGTTCCAATTCATGGTGCATTTCTTTGGTGATAACTTATAAACAAACCACCTTTAGCAACATCTTATAAAGAAACTTTAGCCTAACCTAAACTATTGTCCGCAACATCTTATAAAGAAACCATCTTATAAACAAACCACCTTTAGCAAAGTTTGTACCTAAGCTACTGTTCACACATAACCTAACAGCCGTGCAACAATTAAAAAATGAAGTAACTAACCACTTCTGAGGCCTCAAATCTGCAAAGCTTTCTTATCGGGAGAAACATAGCTATTGTTTGTGCTATTTATTTTGTCACAGTCAACAGAAATTACCTGCAACATATGAGTACAAACATTTAGCATCAACCTAAAATTGTTTGATCGAATCGTTTAGTTTTGATAGGTTGATTTGAGCGTGTGTATGGTCATTGCAGTAACGCAATCTTTTGTACACACATACGCAATGGAATAATCCTTTTCCATAGTAAAAATTGCTGGGAATCAAAAATAAAATAAAAAAATAATCTACCATTAACTTGTTTAGGTACATAATCCAAAAGATTAGGCTGTAATCATACCTTATTCCATATATTAAATCTTCAGCAGCCGCAACACCCACTGGATGTAACTTGAGGTTGTCGTTTGCACTTTCCATTTGAGGGTTCAGTAAATTTGGATAAAGGAGACATGTTTACTTGCGTTGTTTGTACGCCAAAACCTTCTGCAGTAGCAGTTTTGCTAGCATTTTGTCTTCCAGCTATGGTATGTTCATCTGTAGTAGCAATCGCGTACAAAATATTAAAAGCCGATAAACATTGTACAATTTGTTTAGGAGTAGCTGCAATAAAATGGATACCACAAACCAAATAGTTCCATTTTCTTTTCACAAATCATCGAAATAATCAGATTATTTAAGCAATAAATAAGCAATCAGCATATAACCATCTCAGATTGCTTTTAAAAAGGTAATTTTACCTGAATGATGCCGGGATAGTCTCACGGTTATTTCCTGGCGAACCTGCATTAAAATAACCGAACATCAAAGTATTAAGTTTCGTTTCACATATTTAAAAATTTGTTACAAAAGTATTTATATTCAGATTATAGGATCCTATATGATTTCTTTTCGTGATTAAGTGACGGAAAGTCATTTTACCTCGTGGCTTCACTTAAAGTTTTTGAAAACCTTCATTTACATCGGTCGCTAATTTCTATCACCCTCACGTTATTAACCTTTGAATAACCGTTCGCTTTGACAAACTCTTTTACCATGTGAGCCATATGCGAGCACTCAATCTGCAACAAACATCTTATACTTTAAATCGACAAAAAACAACAAATCGCTGGTAAATAAACAACTTAAACGTGTATGTGGATTTTGTATGTTTATTAATTAACACACTGTAAACATGATACATACAACATAAACATGTTTGGCTCCAGCTTCGCGCCTCAAAAACAATTCCCAAAAACAAAAAATGAACATTTGATATTTTTTTCAATTTCATGAAATAACCACATCAATAAACACAAATTATAAGCAATACGAAACAGTTGTGAGGAAAACTAGAAGGGGGGTTGAATAGTTTACCAATTAAAATCTTTTTAACTTGTTAAGTTAGCTTTGAAACTTTTCGTTTGATCAAAGATATATACACAAACACAATATATAACATGCAAGTAAATGAAAGAAACGATCAAACCACAACACGAGTATTTATCGTGGTTCGGCTACAAGGACTCTTTTTCCTTGCCCTACGTCCACGCCCCGAGTATTCAACTCGAGAGTTTCTTTCACTAGTCAACAAGCTCCTTTCACCGGCAGAGAAAGCCTTACACGTCGCTTATACTTTTACCGACATAAAGCTAGATGTCGAGTTCTTTACCAAGGGTACAACCACTCCCGTTAGTTCTTTACAAAGGTACAACTACTCCCGATACACTTTGTATTTTGAGGACTAAAATACTAACCGATCACTACTGAAAATACACAATCAAATGAAGTGTAAACTACACAAGTCTACACAATGCTAAGCTAACAAGTCTTGCAACGTTGTGTTGAATACTTGTCACTTTTAGTAAGCTCGTGAATCTCTTTGCTACAAAAAGAAACTTCACATATGAAATGTTAAGGGTTAGATGAAAGAATGAATGAGTGTGTGTAAAATATGATGTCAAGTGAGCCAAAATTCAACTTGTGACTTGATATTTATAGCCAAACCTTCTGCAGGTCTGACGGACCAGGCGGACCCCTTAAAAGGGTTCCGCCCGTGTACCTCCAGGGTACCGCCGGGCTTGCAGTTGGTTTTGTAATAAATCTTGCAAACTAAACAAAGTCACATCTCATTACTCTTGTAAACCAAACAATGTCACATCACATAATATCAAGTCAAACACTAAACTTGCAAGCAACATCTTAGTAAGTCAAACACATTTCTTTCCATAAATGTATAATGACAAAACTTGCCATAAATGTGATGTGACAATTCTATTTTTAGAAAATAAAAAGTGTTGTGTTTTATGAAATGTAAAATGTAGCAAAAGTCTAGTTTATGCAAGTCTTTAAAACTAAGATTATGTTTTACTGAGAAACTAAAGTTTATATTTGTCATTAACAAAACTTAGCGAAGATCGTAAAATATAAATAACGTTTTTAGGCGATATTTGTATTAACAATCTCTCCCTTTTTGTTGATGACAAAACATAAACTTTGTTTTTAAGTAACTCACAAAATCTTGGTTTTTAAGACTTAAAAAAAATTATATTAAACTTGTTTTACTTAAGTGATGAAAATCATATTAAGTTTTGAAGGTTTAATATATTTCTCCCCCTTTTTGTCGAAACAAAAAGTAGAGCAGCGAAGCGGAAAAATGCACTTGCTCCCCCTTGCTTGTTACTCCCCCTAGAAGGAGTGCCAAGGTGGGAAACTTGGATTTTGATCCTACAAAACAAATGGTTAGTTGGTGATATATATAAGCTTGTAGTTACCACACACATCGCAACCACAATGACAATATAAAAATGATCAACCAACAATGCATGAAAGTAAGAGGAGAGAAATGGTATTCCAAGTAAAATTTTGACTTATAAAAGTCAAAAGACATGAAATGGGTAAGATTCTTCTACTTCTAAAAACTAAAAAAAAAATAACCAAGAAAGAAAAAAAAAAAAAAAAAAAAAAAAAAAAAAGCCTAGTTTCCTAAATTGGGGCAAACGGCCTCCAAATGGTTGTCTAGGATTTGTTTGGGTGGGAAAGAGCATCCAAACGTTCTATGACGTGTTGGAATGCAAACTGGGTTTCATCTTGGAATTGGTGAAGCAATGTTTTGATGCTTGCACCCATTTGCTCACAATTTGAGCAAACATGGGGATGAGTGGGTGGAAATGGGTTGGTTTTGGTTTCTTGGTTTGAGGGTTGGTTGGTTTTTGGTTATTGGGTGGATGATGGGTTTGGTATTGAGTCAAACAAGGTGGTTTGAAATTCCATTGCTTGATGGAGGTGGTTTTCAACCATGTTTTGTATATCTTCATATGAGGGAAAGAAAGACTCAAAGGTTTGGGGGAGTTGGGTGATCATGGTTTTCAAAGTTTGGTTCTCCATAAAGAGGACCATGGATGTCATGGTAGATGGGGTGAATCAACAATGATTTGGGTTGATGGTACACTTGTTGTGGTGGTTGAGTGTGGTTAAAAAGCTCATCTTGGTCAAGAATTGACCTTGGTGATTCATTTGCAAAAGGTGGTGGTTGTGTAGGTCTTGGTGGGAGATCATTTAGATCTTGTACAAAAGGGTGTGGTGATGTGGGAGGAGACCCAAATAACTCCATTGGCTCAATTTTGGGTAATGGTGATGGTGATGAAGTTTTGGATGGTTGAGTTGGAGCACTTGGTGGAGTTGGGTCAATGGGTGATTTAGTTGGTGGTGGAGTGAGCTCGTTTGGTTCATTGGGTGATGGTGATGGAGATGCAAGGTTCAAAAAGTGTTCATTTTTGATAGGTGATGTGAATTCATCCGAAGATGAGGAGCTTAGGTTGATGGGTTGATTAGACCATAGTGGTTTAACACTTATCCGGGCCGTTTTCCGGATGGGTCGTGATGGTTGAGAAGTGATTGTTGACTTAGTCATGGTGAAAAATGGTTTAGAAGTTTCAGAAATTGTGGTGAAGAAGGTGTGATTTGATAGTGTTTAGGATGGCTTAATTTATAGTGTTGAAGGATTATGGAAAGGAGTGTTTGGATTTGATGTTAGTCCATACAAAAATGGAGGTTTCTAATGATTTGGAACACTAATTGTGGGTTTTCATATCATGGAAGTCAATCCAATGAAAATGGTGAAGTGAGAAGACAAGTTTTGCACTAAATGCTTAGTGGTTTTGGTGGATTTGGGGTAGTATAAATCTCAGGGATTTCAAGGATCCCTTAAAAGGGTTCCTTCCTTTATGTGTGAGGGGTCCTTGAGGTTGTTATGGCAAATTTTGAATTTTGGCCGGAATTGGTTTTGGTTAAGTTTATGGAAGAAGAAGTACCCTATTATGCTAAACACATTGCAAGAAATGGGTTTCTACCTAAAAGGATTGGATTTTGGTGTTTGGATGTTGAATTGGGAAAAATAGAAACAAAAATTCTGCAGGCTGTTGGCGGCACCCTCATAATACACAGGCGGAACCCATTTGAGGGTGCCGCCTGGTCCGTTGGGCCATTTCTGGAATTCCCAGAAATTGCACTGGCGGAACCCAATTTTGAGTACCGCCAGATCCGCCAGAGGTTTAGAAAAGGGTAGTCCGCGTTTTTGACCCGCGAGATGATTTTCAAAATTTTCGAAAACTCCTAAAATCAAAAATATAATGCATATCTAGTTAGAAAATGCAAAAAATGAACATGTAAACACTCATATCATATGACTTTGACCGGGGGCTAGCGATATTCACTAAACTTAGTGAAAATATTATAAGTTTGAAAATTTGACAACTTGCTAAAAGTTGTCTTCCTGCATCAAAGTTAGATGAAACATGTTCCAAATAGTGTTAAACATTGTACCAACCTACAAATACAGCACAAGCATTGTTTAAACAATCAAATTTGTTCAAATAGCACCTAGTGCCAAACACTCCTACACACCCGCACTCATTGACGGTCAATCTTGTTCTTGAGCTTTCCAAGGAATCTTCCAAGATTCTTGAACATCCCCTTTGTTTGCTTGAACTCCGCCGACTCATTAGGAATATCCGGAAGTTGGGATAGGTATTCGAGAGGTGGAATCCTAGAGTTTGGAAAATTGTCATCTTCACTCATTGAGGAAGATGATGATGAGGTAGGAGGATGAGGACGTTTTCCTTGGGCTTTGTACACTCTCTTATCACTAAGTGGGACAAAGGTGTGTGGAATGAGAGTGTAGTCAAGATGAAGACCATTTGGAGTTGGTGGAATGGGTGAGATGAACCTAAAGAGACGGGTCAAGAGCATTCCATACGGCATAGCCGTTGTGCCATGCACGGGAATGTCGGCCATTCTCTTGGCCGTGTAGTAGGCAAGGTTGAAGGGTTGCCTAACGGACAAGGAGTAGAGCATGTAGCAAAGGCAAAGGTTGATATGGTCACGGTTTCCTATTGTGCTAATGACATTGGCTCTAAGAACTTCCTCGCATTTCTTGAATTGGGGCTTAAGTTCATTCATTTCCATTCCATATGGGTCCTTATCGACCTCATTTCCCGAACGGGTTCTCCTAATGTTGGTGGTCCTAACAAAGAGGTGGTCACGGAGTACATCTTTTGACACAAGGGGTGTGTCATAAGGATGGTAACGGTCTTGTAGGTTGTCAAGAGTTGAGAGGGAGTGCAAGTCGGAATAGAGGCAAGTACCACGGTTTGGGACTCCTAATATTTGAGCAAACTCCTCAAGAGTGAAGGAGTATTGTTGACTACTAACCCTAAAGTTGATAGACATATGACCATAGTCATCCGTGGAGAGGACGGAGGATGCATAGAACTCTAGAATGAATCTAGGACAAATAGGCTCGTTGATGAGGCGAAAAATGAACCACTTTTAGGGGGTCATTTAAGCCCGGAATTGAATTTATTTGATCAAATATTGCCCTAAATCGTTCCTTTTGTGATTTTAGGTACTTTGGGAGTGAAATCTAGAAAAGGAAGCAATTCGGACGTTTTTGGAGCATAAAAGTGAAGAAAACGCCAAAGTCTTAATTTTCCTTGCTGGGAACAGTAGGTGACGGCGTCAAGAGAAACACTTTGACGGCGTCAAGAGTAATTTCCATGATGACCCAGTGCAGATTTGACGGCGTCAGAAGAAAGGGCGTCAAGAGTAAAAGTCATGACGGCCTGGAAATGCATAATACATGACGGCATCAGAAGTAGATCAAGGCAGTACGAGAAGAGTTTTGGCGACGAGGTGACGGCGTCACAAGATTGGTCTTGACGCCGTCAGACCCCTTTTCCTATATATAGTTTTCTAATTTTTCACATTAAAAAAAGAGAAGTTTTGGAGAAACCCTAGGTCCGACTTTGGTACGAATTTTACAGGTTTTTCAAGGGTTCTTTGCCCTTGATACCTTTCATGTGTAATTAAGATAAGTATTCTTTTAATTCAATCAATATGTCTATGTGTTGGTTGTCTATCTCTTGTTCTTGTCTTAATTCCATCATGCTAGGCTAGATCTATCTTGTGTTTGCTTGGATCTAATGAAACCTAGATGTTAATTATGTGTTGATTACTTGTTTATAATTGTCTTGGATGAATGAATTTATATGCTAGGCTTAAGAAAACTGGCAGATCTCCAAATGGTAACATGCTTGAACGTCTTAGGAAACATGAACCTATTGCACTAAGGTCTTTATTGGTTGTATTTAATGCATGAGCCACTGTTTATAATCCCTATGGTTGTGCTGGGCATGGTATAGGAGGAGATAAGAGCTCATAGAATTGGGGAGTTATGTGCGATACCCCATGAATGGTATTAAGGAATACAATCCATCATCCATGCAACTATAACAAGTAATTAACATGTAAAAGATGTTTAGGGAGTAGTGAAATCTAAGTAAACACATTTTCTCCACTTATTGCTCACAACATTAGTATAATTTAGTTTATTTTCATTTTTAGTATTTTATTTTGATTGCATCTTTAGTATTGGGTTAGTTGACTAGCAACTAATTCCGTCCAAATCCTTCAAACCCGAGATTTTTACTTGCTTTCTGAAAAATATAAAAATACAAAAAGAATCATCTCTCATCTTTAGAACTAGTATTTAGGTTTTCTAATCCTAGCGACACTATTCCTAGCTGAACGATCAATCCCCCGGTACTTGTCACTATACTATACTACAACGATCAGGTACACTGCCTGGTGGGGGTTGTAAGCTTCTCAAGATCCCTTGAGAGGTAAAGCCTGGTGCGATTCCCACGTATCAAGTTTTTGGCGCCGCAGCCCGGGGAATAGTTATTGTCTAGGTTAGAATCTCTTTTTATTAGGTCTACTTGCTAGATTCCGTTCTAGTAAGATTTTATTTTTATTTTTAGGTTTTCTTTAGTCTATCTTATTTCTTTGTGTCCTTTGTTCGTAAACTATTTCGATGGATAACAATAACATTGATCGTTTGATTCATGTTATTCGTGTTTTTCGTCGTAGGATTTTCCAAATGCCACCCCCACTCCCTCTAGTGGAGAATGAGAACCCACCTAATCTCTCACCCAACCACCACTTTGACAATAATTCTGAGCTAGAAGAGTCTGATCATGATGATGACCATAGGGCTAGTCCTTTTTACTATTCAGACTCCCGATGAGGATCTTGATGATGGTGATGTGATTAATGAGGATAGAATGGAAGAGGAAATAAACCCTCTTAGGTATGTCGACCCTAGAACTAGGATTGAGTGTGATAGTTCATTTAACATGCAATTTCCTTGTAAGATCGGATTTAAGAGCTTTAACGCCTATCTTATCTCATCTCTTCCAATGAACGTAATCTCGTGTAATGAATACAATAAAATCATAGTGGATGAGTTAGAATACAAAGGAGAAAACATTATTGCTAGGGCAATACCGTTGCATGTGTTTGTTGGAAGCTTGGTCTATCTTGTTGAGTTCATGGTTATGGAGAATCTAGGAGAATTTATTGATGATAAGTTGACCCAAGTTGTGTTTGGAAAACCTTTCAAACAGTTGACCAACCTTAATGAAAAACTCATAGAAGGGTTAATTACATTCTCGGATGGGGAAGAAGATTTGTCTATCAAATGCCCCGCACACACCCTAGGTTCAAGGATTTTTCCATGGAAAAGTGTAGTAGGTATCCGCCCATAAAGATGCTAAGTGAGAATGATAAGAGAAAAGGACTTAAGTATACTCGTGAAAAGAATAAAAGATACTATCGCGGATGCTTAGAATTAGGAGATGATTATAAGAAAGATGAGGCGACTATTAGATGGCTCACACTAGGTTATGTGAGCATAAGCGATACACGTTAACCCATGACTTTGAGTCTAGCTACAAGACTCGTAAATAAAGAAAAGCGCTTCTTGGGAGGCAACCCATGTTTTGTGTGATTTTATTTTTGTTTGTTTGTTATTTGCTTCCGTATGCATGCTTTGTTTTTATTGTTGGTTGATCATGTTTCTAAACTAAATAGTGGAAATACTTTACTTTGTTGTTTTGGCCTAGTCTTAACTCCACCTAAAAGTATTTTTTGCAAAAGATAAGTGTAAGGGGAAACCCCAAATATGTTTTTAAGAAACAAACCGATCATGATTCTCCACAATATTAAATGAACATGTGTATTCGTATTTGTTAGAGTCAAATGCTTGTATTGAGTCACAATGAAGTTTTGCAGGATTTTCCAGGAAGTAGGACCAAGTTTATCCAGAAATTTTCCAGAAACTTAACATAAGGATTTCTGCAGGTCACTTCTAACGGCTTCAAGAGTTAACTCTTGACGGTGTCACGTGTAAAAATCTGGAAATTTTACCGGTTTTGTTTTTCTAACGGAGTCTTATGGTTTTTGTGAATTATTAAGTTTTATAATCTCCAGGAAATCTGCAGACTTCATTCCACAAGCATTATATCTTATCTTGTTTTCTAGGACTTAGTAACTTATATAGGATGCCGGCGATTTTACGCGAGGTTGTTTTGTCTATTTTCTCAGGATTTACAGGTTATGTATGACAAGAAGATGATTTACATTCTGGAAGGGAAGCTTTGATTGTTCATTTTCTTGGAGGAAGATTTAACCTGGCCACCTTATTATCCATACCGAGCGAATCAGGGGAGTATTTGATTTCATTCTTTTTACTTTTTCACTTTTACATTCTTTACTTGAACATTGGGGACAATGTTCATCTTAAGTGTAAGGGGAGGGTAAAAAGATGATACCTTACATATGCACTTTCGCTTGAGTTTGTTTTGTTTAATGGTAGATGTGTAATAAAACTATGAGAAATACTTGTTAGTGCAATTTTAGCGCCAAATTTAAATTTTTTTACAACACTTAGGAGTGAAACTTTAGCCATAGCAAGCGTCTCATGGATAGGAGATTGTATGACTAGCACATAACCGTATATTCAGAAAATTTTTCCACCCAAATATGTGAGGTTCGCCTTTAGATTTGATAGGAAAAGCATTTACTATTAGTGCTTATGAGTGTACCGGTAGCATTTAGATTCTAGAACTTGCGTTAGTGATGCATCCCGAGACCGCTAGTGAGACTACATTCGTGTGGTAGGATTTACTACATAATAAGAGGCATTAGGATCACCCTTGTGTTAAACCCGTATTATAATTTCTTGACCATTTAAGTCATATTACTTGACTATTTAAGTCAACTAATTTTTCCCACACCCTTAGCGTTGTACTCATTTTTAGTACACGAAACCCCTAGTACACCCCTCCGAGCCTATCTTTTCGTTTCTAACTTTAAGCATCTTACTTAAAGGAAGAATTTGTTACACCCCACTTAAATGTACAACCAAATCGCCTTAGCCTTCCGTGTATGCGCTCATTTTTAGTGCATTATTGTTATTTGTTAAACCCTAAGTTAACTATCTAATTGATTACATGGTTGCTAAGTCGAGTCATATCCTTGTACATATTGTTTTGGGACGATTGGGACTCATGGGTAAGTACTTATTTTATGGAGTAATGGGGAAGAACATCATTTATTACCCCCATATGTACGTTAATCTTAAAAGTGCTCCAAGTGTTTTGATTTTCTTAATTCGTGTCATTAGATTAGTTTAATGTAAAGTATGTAAAGATTCAAGTGTAAGGGGAATTCTCATCCCCTATGATGTATTATTTTGGATGGTAGGGTAAGAGTGTATGCAAAAAAAAATAAATAAATAAATAAAAATAATAAAAATAAATCGAAAAAAATCAAGAAAAAGAAAAAAAATAGAAAAAAGAAAAAAGAGAAAAAACATACGGACTACCATCCCTTTTTATTCTATGTTTATTTTATGTTTTTGTTATTTTTCATTTATTAGCTTAAGTCGAGTCTAGTCTTGGCTTAGCAACGCCATATTGTACATGTAATTAATTAAGATTGTTAACTCGCCACCAGTAAAACTTCTTTTATCCAACAAAACCGTGTATTTAATATCCCTACACCTAACGTTACAACCCTTTAAAAGACCTCTTTGATAGTTTATCCTAGGTGCTTACGCCATGTGGTGGAGGTTTGATCCTTTCCCAAGCCTATGGTAATCTATTTTGCTATAACAGGTAGTGAGAGATATCTTCCGTTTCCATATTGTAATTTATACTTTATTACACCCGAGAGATGTGAGTATCTAAACACTATTTGTGAGGTGCTAGTGTATGACCTCCGTGCTTGTCTATTGGTCTTTAGTGGAACGATTATTTGTTGTAATTACTTTTATATTAGTGTTAAATGACCCCTAACTTGTATTTTGAGTAGAATAAAAGCGCATTTGCTTGAGGACAAGCAAATCTCAAGTGTAAGGGTATATGATGAGGCGAAAAATGAACCACTTTTAGGGGGTCATTTAAGCCCGGAATTGAATTTATTTGATCAAATATTGCCCTAAATCGTTCCTTTTGTGATTTTAGGTACTTTGGGAGTGAAATCTGGAAAAGGAAGCAATTCGGACGTTTTTGGAGCATAAAAGTGAAGAAAACGCCAAAGTCTTAA
Source organism: Artemisia argyi (assembly GCA_030686995.1). Lineage (NCBI taxonomy): Eukaryota > Viridiplantae > Streptophyta > Magnoliopsida > Asterales > Asteraceae > Artemisia > Artemisia argyi. The sequence goes on from JARVZY010009137.1 coordinate 32,899, forward strand.
TTTTCTTTGCTGGGAACAGTAGGTGACGGCGTCAAGAGCAACACTTTGACGGCGTCAAGAGTAATTTCCATGACGACCCAGTGTAGATTTGACGGCGTCAAAAGAAAGGGCGTCAAGAGTAAAAGTCATGACGGCCTGGATATGCATAATACATGACGGCATCAGAAGTAGATCAAGGCAGTCCGAGAAGAGTTTTGGCGGCGAGGTGACGGCGTCACAAGATTGGTCTTGACGCCGTCAGACCCCTTTTCCTATATATAGTTTTCTAATTTTTCACATTAAAAAAAGAGAAGTTTTGAAGAAACCCTAGGTCCGACTTTGGTACGAATTTTACAGGTTTTTCAAGGGTTCTTTGCCCTTGATACTTTTCATGTGTAATTAAGATAAGTATTCTTTTAATTCAATCAATATGTCTATGTGTTGGTTGTCTATCTCTTGTTCTTGTCTTAATTCCATCATGCTAGGCTAGATCTATCTTGTGTTTGCTTGGATCTAATGAAACCTAGATGTTAATTATGTGTTGATTACTTGTTTATAATTGTCTTGGATGAATGAATTTATATGTTAGGCTTAAGAAAACTGACAGATCTCCAAATGGTAACATGCTTGAACGTCTTAGGAAACATGAACCTATTGCACTAAGGTCTTTATTGGTTTTATTTAATGCATGAGCCACTGTTTATAATCCCTATGGTTGTGCTGGGCATGGTATAGGAGGAGATAAGAGCTCATAGAATTGGGGAGTTATGTGCGATACCCCATGAATGGTATTAAGGAATACAATCCGTCATCCATGCAACTATAACAAGTAATTAACATGTAAAAGATGTTTAGGGAGTAGTGAAATCTAAGTAAACACGTTTTCTCCACTTATTGCTCCCAACATTAGTATAATTTAGTTTATTTTCATTTTTAATATTTTATTTTGATTGCATCTTTAGTATTGGGTTAGTTGACTAGCAATTAATTCCGCCCAAATCCTTCAAACCCGAGATTTTTACTTGCTTTCTAAAAAATATAAAAATACAAAAAGAATCATCTCTCATCTTTAGAACTAGTATTTAGGTTTTCTAATCCTAGCGACACTATTCCTAGCTGAACGATCAATCCCCCGGTACTTGTCACTATACTATACTACAACGATCAGGTACACTGCCTGGTGGGGGTTGTAAGCTTCTCAAGATCCCTTGAGAGGTAAAGCCTGGTGCGATTCCCACGTATCACTCGTCGATATTCAAAAGACACTCAAAGTTGATTGTGGCGAATTCGGAATAAAGGTTTGTGCCTTCAAGGAAAGACGGGTCAATGGTTCTACCTTCATGGACATAGTGTTTTTCTAAGGCTTTAAAAACGTTGACTTGGTTTGGGGTAAGGCCTTTGGTTTTGTGGTGTTTTGGTAGGTACTTAATGGTGTCCTTGTGGTCGTAGTGGGTTAGAGGAGGCATGATGATTCCTAGAACAACAAAATTTCACATTTTAGTTTAAGTAAACTACTTATTATAATGTGGATGTTCTAGTGTGTGCCTATATGAAAACTATGTGGAGGTGCGGTTATCTTGACTCATTTTGATGCTTCAAAAATCGTTTTATGCAAGTTTTGTTATAAAACAAAAGATAACCCAAACGATCCTAGTTCAATGTAGCTTCGTTTGAATGTACCCGAAAATACATACTGGTTATGTATTCCCTTTAGCATTCAAGAGACATTATGCAAGTGATGTTTTAAACATAACGTTTTGATTTTGTATTCTCAATGTGAGACGAAAAAATATTTGTCCTACTTGTGAGAAATTTTTAGAAGGATTTGACATGGAGTGTTTTAGCAAACATGTTTATACTAATTAAGGATGCAATTCCTAACTATGGGAAACATGATTAGTTTTATTAAACACCTAATCTTATGCATGTGTTTTTCAAGTTAATGCATAACCCCAAGTTTTTGTTTTTGTGCAAGAAATAGAATTCCTAGACTCAGATCAGGATTGTAATCATGTTTAGAATACTTACAATGATGATTGATTTGCAATGTAAATGAATGGAGGACCAAGAATTCGTAGGTATGGATGGATGGTAAAGTGAATAGTAGCAGTTTGGAAGTGGTGGTATGAGATGATGGGTGTTTGGTTTAATATAAACAAAGATTTTGATTCTGCAGGTCGGCGGATACGGCGGACCCCTGGAATGGGTTCCGCCCGTTATGTCTGAGGGTTCTGCCGACCCTGCTGAGAAAAATAGTTATGGATTTGTTTTGATTTTTGTGATTTTTGTCTAATGTCCAGAACTATAATGTAGGTTTCATGAGTCCTAAGACTAACCTAAGAAGGTTAAAAGGTTCACGTTTAAGGGGTTTTGAGAGAATGTCGGCTATGTTGTCTTCGGAAGAAATTTTCTCAATTGAGATATTTCCTTTTTGAACGTTGTCACGAAGGAAATGATGTCGGATTTCAATATGTTTGGTACGAGCATGTTGAACCGGGTTTTTGCTGAGATCAATGGCACCTTTGTTGTCACAAAGAATTGTGATGTCGTTGAGTTGAATTCCGTAGTCGACAAGAGCTTGCTTCATCCAAAGAGCTTGTTGGCATGCCTTTCCGGCCGAAACGTACTCGGCTTCCGTTGTTGAGATAGCAAGAGCCGTTTGTTTCTTAGAGAACCATGAGGTGAGACAATGTCCAACAAAAGTACAAATACCACTTGTAGTTTTTCTATCGACATAGTCACCGACATGATCCGAGTCGGCATACACTATGGTGTCTATTCCCGTTCCTTTGGGATACCATAAACCTAAATGTGTAGTGCCCTTAATATACCTAAAAATCCTTTTAACGGCTTCGAGATGGGTAGTTTTAGGATCTTCTTGAAAACGAGCACATAGACAAACACTAAACATAATGTCAGGTCTACTAGCCGTTAGGTAAAGTAGACTACCAATCATACCTCTATATTTAGTGCTATCTACGGATTCACTTTCCTCATCCTTGGTGAGTTTAGTTTCCGTGGACATGGGAGTTTTGATAGGTTTCGAATCTTCTAATCCAAATTTCTTAAGCATGTCCTTAATATATTTAGATTGGTTAAAGAAGATACCATCTTCTAGTTGTTTAATTTGGAGTCCTAGGAAAAAGTTGAGTTCTCCCATCATACTCATTTCAAACTCGACATGCATGATTTTTGAGAAATCCACACATAATTCTTGACAAGTTGATCCGAATATAATGTCATCAACATAGATTTGGACTATGATAATATGTGAATCTTTCTTCCTAGTGAAGAGAGTATTATCAACTAAGCCCATGGTATACATATGGTCAACTAGGAATGTTTTGAGTCAATCATACCATGCTTTTGGAGCTTTCTTAAGTCCGTAAAGAGCCTTTTTAAGTTTGTAAACATGATTTGGTTTTTCAAAATCGATGAAGCCCGGTAGTTGAGCAACATACACTTCTTCATTAATGACTCCGTTTAGAAATGCACTTTTGACGTCCATTTGAAAGAGTTTAAAATTGTGTGCACATGCATATGCAAGTAAGATTCTAATTGACTCGAGCCTAGAAACCGGAGCAAAAGTTTCATCGTAGTCAATGCCTTCTTGTTGGTTATATCCTTGTGCAACTAGCCTAGCTTTGTTTCTAGACACAATTCCATTTTCATCCATTTTATTTCGAAATACCCATTTTGTTCCAATTATAGTTTGACTCTTTGGTTGAGGAACTAATGTCCATACATCATTCCTAACAAATTGGTTTAACTCTTCTTGCATTGCAATTACCCAAGATTCATCTTTAATGGCTTCATTAATATTTTTAGGTTCAATGGTTGACACGAAACAAAAGTAGTTGCTTTCATTTTGAACTTTTGACCTTAGTGTTCTTTCGTTAATATTGCCAATGACACCATCTAATGGATGACTTTTAGATTCTTTGACATTGATAATTTCTTTGTTTAATAGTTCATCTTCTTTGTCATCACTTAAAATTTCTTGATTTTCTATTGCTTGACTTTCAACTAAGTAATCATCTACCAAAGGTGATGTCTTAGAGGGAGGTGGACTCTCGTCAAATGTTACGTTCAACTATTCCTCGGCTCTTAAGGTTTCTTTGTTCAAAACAATGTATGCTTTACTATTTTGTGAATATCCAAGAAATACACCTTCATAAGACTTTGGGTCAAATTTGGTGAGATAATCCTTGGTGTTAAGAATGAAACATTTACTCCCAAACACTCTAAAGTATCCTAATGTAGGCTTTTTACCTTTATATAGTTCATAAGGAGTTTTATTCAAAAATGGTCTAATTAAGACTCGATTTAAAATGTACGTTGATGTGTCAACGGCATTACACCAAAACTTTTGTGGAATGTTTTGTTCATTAAGCATTGTTCTACACATCTCTTGCAATGTCCGGTTTTTACGTTCTACTACACCATTAGATTGAGGAGTACGTGGAGCCGAAAAGTTATGAGTTATTCCATTATTATCACAAAAGTTTCCAAATTGAAATTCATTATCAAATTCACGACCGTGATCCGTTCTAATAGACACAATATTAGACCCTACTTGATTTTGAATTTTCTTACTTAGAATTTCAAATTTATCAAAAGCTTCATTTTTACTTTTCAAAAATTTTGTCCAAGTATATCTTGAGTAATCATCAACTATGACCAAAGTGTAGAAGTTACCTCCATAACTTTGTATAGCGGATGAACCAAATAAATCCATATGCAAAAGTTCTAGACACCTAGATGTAGAAACCAAGTTTTTAGCCTTATGGCTATTATGGACTTGTTTACCGACTTTGCAAGCATCACAAAAGTGTTGGTCATATTTCAACTTAGGTAGGTTTCGAACTAAGTCTTTGGAGGAGAGGTTTTGGATTAGTCTCATGTTAGCGTGTCCTAAACGTCTATGCCATAAAGTTGAAGATTCATCTAATGAGGTAAGACAAAGTTTGTCTCTAGATGTTGGATCCATCTTCATGACATATACGTTGTTCTTAAGGACACCTTTGGCTATGGTTATACCATCTTTAAGTATTTTACTTCCGTTTTCACTAAAAAGAACATTATACTTATTACGACAAAGTTGACTAATACTAAGGAGATTAAAACCTAAGTTATCAACATGAGCTACATCATCTATAAAAAGGGAGTCATGAGAGATTGTACCTTTTCCGATGATTTTGCTCTTAGCATTACTACCAAACGTAACATTACCTCCGTCACATTTGTGATAAGACGTGAAGAGGCTTTTGTTACCCGTCATGTGCCTTGAACAACCGCTATCTTTAATCCATTCATCCGGTTCCAAACAGACTTTGAGGCACACCTATTTTTATTAAAAACACTCAAACATTTGGTCCCCAATTTCTCATGGGTCCATTTTGGTTAAGCATACCATTAATTTGTTCCAAGTATGAAAATAGAGCATAAGGGTTCCATGGCATGTGGTTTGGAGTTTGGTAATGTCTAGGAGTGTTTTGGTTCCAAACATGTTGGTAGTTTGGTCGAGCGTTGAAGTTGCTCTTTGGAAAGGGGCGTTTGGGAATTGGAGTCTTAGGTCTTGGTTGAGTAGTTTTAGCTCTAAATTCATTTTTACTCAATCCTACTTCAGTTTTAAACACAGGTTTTGTTCCATTTTGTATGTAACTTTAACAAATTTTGAACGATCCGAAGTGGATGGAGTTACTGCAGCAGCAGACCTGGCGGAACCTTCGGGACCAACGGGCGGAACCCTAAATTGGGTTCCGCCTGATCCGCAGGCTGCTGTAGTAATTTTATTTGTTTCTTGTGCAATCTTTTCTTGTTTCATTTGACCCTTTGAAGTTTCTATTTTCGTAAATCCTAGTCCTGTTTTATCAAAGGGTGACTTTTGAAGTTTCATAATTTCATCCGCACAAGAAATGCTCTTATCGAACTTCTTAAACTTTGTGGTTTGTTTTATTAGATCATTTTGAGTAATTTTGAGTTTCTCAACTTCTTGTTTAAGCTCTTCACATGATTTGCAAGGTGTGTCAATACCTTTACTCTTTTCTAATCTCTTGGCTTTTTCTTTAAACTCATAAACTTCATTTTCTAAAAATTCCTTTTTAGTTTTCAAAAATTTATTTTTGTTTATGATTTTTAAGCTCAATTCACAAAGTTTGTTATATTCATTTTGTAAAGTGTCGTCATCAATAGAGGAGTAAGATGAGACGGATAATACCTCATTTGAGTTGTGAGCCATGAGAGCAATATCGTCATTCTTTGGCTCATCGTCATCTCCTTCATAGTCACTCCAAGCACCACCCACAAAAGCTTGTTGAGGTTTGCTCTTGGGTGGTTTTGGACATTCTCCTACAAGATGACTTGTGTCTCTACACCTATATCATTTTCTTTCAACCTTTCCTTTCCTATCATCACGATCTTTTCAGAAAGTTTTCTTGTCATCTTTAGGTTGCCTTACAAACTTTCCTCTTCTACGAAAGAACTTCTTGAAGTCTCTAACGGCCATAGTATATTCCTCATCATCACTATCCGAAGTAGATTCTTTATCATCACTTGATTGGACTCTAGCTTTCAAGGCAATGGACTTAACTTTTTCCTTCTTGCCTCTAACTAGTTCCGAATCTTTTTCCATTACCATTTCGTGAACTTTAAGGTTTTCAATTAGCTCATCAAGTGACATGCTTGAAAGATCTTTGGATTCTTCAATTGCCGTCACTTTTGCTCTCCACTTCGGATGGAGTGCTCTAAAAAATTTCCTGACAAAGTTCTTACTACAAAAAGATTCGTCAAGTGCTTTAAGTGAAGTAATAATAGTATTAAATCTAGCAAAAGCATTATCAATAATCTCATCTTCGGAGATAACAAATTGTTCATATTGTTGAACAAGAAGATCAATTTTGTTATCTTTAACTTGTGAGTTTCCTTGATGAGTGACAATTAAAGATTGCCAAATATCTTTGGCAGTTTTACACAAAAAGACTCTTTCATATTCTTTCTTAGGCAAAGCATTGTAAAGCATCATTTTAGCTTCATTATTTTTACCTATTAATTTCTTTTGATCATCATCTTTAATGTTAGTAACTACCTTATCACCATCAATGATTATATACCACAAATCTATATCTTTAGATTTCACGTAAGTTTCAAAACAGTTTTTCCAATATATAAAACCATTTGCTTCAAAGAGTGGTGGTCTTTGCATAGATTGCCCTTCTTTGTAATTTTCAAAATCCATGGATCGTTTCAAGTTTTAAAACACAATATATTTTAAAATCTTGAGTAACGTAGCTCTTGATGCCAATTGTGGAAAACTAGAAGGGGGTTGAATAGTTTACCGATTAAAATCTTTTTAACTTGTTAAGTTAGCTTTGAAACTTTCCGTTTGATCAAAGATATATACACAAACACAATATATAACATGCAAGTAAATGAAAGAAATGATCAAACCACAACACGAGTATTTATCGTGGTTCGGCTACAAGGACTCTTTTTCCTTGCCCTACGTCCACGCCCCGAGTATCCAACTCGAGAGTTTCTTTCACTAGTCAACAAGCTCCTTTCACCGGCGGAGAAAGCCTTACACGTCGCTTATACTTTTACCGACACAAAGCTAGATGTCGAGTTCTTTACCAAGGGTACAACCACTCCCGTTAGTTCTTTACAAGGGTACAACTACTCACGATACACTTTGTATTTTGAGGACTAAAATACTTACCGATCACTACTGAAAATACACAATCAAATGAAGTGTAAACTACACAAGTCTACACAATGCTAAGCTAACAAGTCTTGCAACGTTGTGTTGAATACTTGTCACTTTTAGTAAGCTCGTGAATCTCTTTGCTACAAAAAGAAACTTCACATATGAAATGTTAAAGGGTTAGATGAAAGAATGAATGAGTGTGTGTAAAATATGATGTCAAGTGATAAGCCAAAATTCAACTTGTGGCTTGATATTTATAGCCAAACCTTCTGCAGGTCTGGCGGACCAGGCGGACCCCTCAAAAGGGTTCCGCCCGTGTACCTCCAGGGTACCGCCGGGCTTGCAGTTGGTTTTGCAATAAATCTTGCAAACCAAACAAAGTCACATCTCATTACTCTTGCAAACCAAACAATGTCACATCACATAATATCAAGTCAAACACTAAACTTGCAAGCAACATCTTAGTAAGTCAAACACATTTCTTTCCATAAATGTATAATGACAAAACTTGCCATAAATGTGTTGTGACAATTCTATTTTTAGAAAATAAAAAGTGTTGTGTTTTATGAAATGTAAAATGTAGCAAAAGTCTAGTTTATGCAAGTCTTTAAAACTAATATTATGTTTTACTTAGAAATTAAAGTTTACATTTGTCATTAACAAAACTTAGCGAAGATCGTAAAATATAAATAACGTTTTTAGGCGATATTTGTATTAACAAGTTGGTTACCTTCTGTAGGTGTATCTTTTATAAATTCATTTTATTGGTCTTTTTGCAAGCAGTATCTTCCATCTCATGTATGTCGACTCATAGGATGCTTTAATCCAATATTAGCAGCAGTAGTCTCTGAAATGCGCTTCGTTTCTTTTTGTTTAACTGTAGTGTAGATAGGTTGCAGGAAGTTAGTACACGTTAAAATTAATATCTGATTGCAAAGATACATATCAGTGATGTTAATTGTGGTTACAAAATGGGCCACTCTTATTCTTTTGAGTGCGCAACAACTATTACAACACACATTTCCGAACACTCGCCATTTGGTTCGCAAATTAATAAGAGTGACCCATTTTGTAATTATTGCTATATACGTAGCGTCAATACATTCCAACCATCCTTAAATAACAATGAACAAACCCACAACACAAAGAAAATAAAATGAAATTTACCCAGAAATTTCCCCATACGTATTTCTGCATGGGCATAAGAGCGGGCGGGCCTGTTTTTTTTTCCAAAATTATGATGAGCCGAAATTAAGCTGAAAACGTAACCACTGCAGCCCCCACGTCAGTATCCAAACGTACCCATTTCAGCCCTGTTCAAGCATAAAAGCCCAGCCACTTCGGATCTCTAAGATCAAGCGAGTGAGCCCTGGAGTACAGCTGCTCCCCAGTTGGCACAACCTGCACCTTCACGCTTATACTAATTTCTGCGCAAATAATTAAATTGATATTGAGTTTAGTTGAATGCCAACTTCAAAGTTAGTGCTTGTTCCATATCAATTTAGGCAGTCAATAAAATACACATACCGATAGTCCTAAGAATACACATAGCAAATATTTCATGTATATATAATTTGGTAGGCCAGTGGCCTGTGCAAGGAGCTTTTGGAATAGGCTAATATATATACAAAAGCTGAAGAAAAAGCTGATCCAATATTCAACATAAAAATAAGTTTCATAAGTTGCTTATATGTAAACAATCGATTTGAATACCACTAACTGAAACCGCGTCTTTACATAGAAAGTCATATTATGCCAACAGAAGCAGAAGAAGATTCTGTGTAAGCAATTGCTCAACGCAACATGTGTGGTAGTCATGTTCACAATCCCCAAAGGCCCGTTATCATCGGCATTTTCATTCTCTTCCTATAATACAACAGACTTCATAACTGTTGTTTGTACCCACGATTTGTTGACAATATTTCTCATAAAAATCATACCTAAAAGTGTATATAAAAATTATAAAACAGACCCATATGACAAAAATCTAATCAAATAGTCCAATAACCTCATTTTTTTCGTTCGCACATCAGAACTATGATGTTTCCTATATCATCTATTAAAATTTATATTGCACTTACAGAATTATTCCTGTACACCATATGCGCCATTCCAGAACATGTAAGAACCTCCCCTGCCATCCCACACAAACATTGCAGCAACAACAATATGTCGACCAAACACGGAACCACGTCAGGTATCATTGTAGCTTTATTAATCATGGTATAGCAAATGTGATTTACAAAAAGGCATTTTCAGTGCATTAAGATATTGGTTACTTCAAGTTATCAGCAAAACAGTGTTGCAGATGTCCAATTAAAACTGCTTAAGTTACTGTGACTATCTGTAATAAGCAATTCTAAACAGCATTTCATTTTAATAAACCTGGATGATGTGGTGTATGGTTATTGCACATATAAAAAAATTATCATCTTTTTTTGGTGTTCGGGATTGTGCATGTATCAGATCATCTTATCTTTCTTGCATATTTTATTTGAGTGTAAAGAATACAGTTTTGAGAGCAATTTAACGGAAATATGAAGCAACAACGCAACACAAATACCTATCTGGAAAGAAAGATCTGTATGTGTGCCCAGGCTCATTGAAATTGTTCTCTTTCTCAATCACGCACTGCATCACAGAAACACGTTCAACTTAAACGTTTAGAGCGAATACACATAAACACATTCAACTTAAAAGTTTAGAGTGAATAAAGATCATAGATGAGTATGACAATATCCTAATGCTAATAAATTGGCGCATTTAAGGCTATTTTTGTATCTAAACTTGATCGAGTTCAAGCAAGTTGGTGCATATAATTCTGGATTATATTTCCATCACTGTACGAACTAATTAATATGTTCCAGCTTTCAAACATACACTTTAGAGATTTATGTTTCATAAAACGTCGTAAATCACATTAATCATAAAAACCATGTTATTTCTAAAATAAGACAGATTAAGTTGGCACCAATTATTAGTATAAAATCTTATGGTTTTTCAGATAGCAAGTTTCCAGTGTAATAAGAATAATTCGCCTACGGACCTGACATGGCCTCCTCAGCGACTGCAGTGTGATGTGTCACAACATTTTCCTTGGCCGTTATCTCTTCATGAGTTATAGGCAGCTTCTCATTCGCTCTGCAATATATGGCTGCATCAAACGAAGGTTCCTTTGCAACAAAATGAGCAGCTTGGGAGCATCTTGAAATGGGTTTAGTAATCTCTTGAAATTACCAGATTCTGCGAAGACGAAAACATGCAGCACCCACATAAAAACAACTTTGATTTAACACTGAATAATTTCAAAGAAACGGGATTATGGCCATGTTTGGATTTGCATCTTGTAACTGATTAATAGGTTATTGCTATTTGTAGTTACAGCGGTCAGCATTAGGTGATGTTTGTTACTCATCCTTGTAAATTCTTATAGATCAGTAGCAAGTTATTTGTCACCCGTCTATGATTAAAAGTCAGTATCAAGTTACATATCACTTTTGTCTTGTAAATTCTTACAGAAATTTTTAATTTGCACAAACAATCTGTAAAACATTCACCATGATAAATTCAGATTCATCGACCAAATAACAAACATATCCTAAACTGAAAACGACAAACGTACCAAATATACTTGATTACTTACCAAAAGTGTAGCCAAGAGTACTTATCAACGCCTTGTTGCAAATAACAATAGAAACCGACGAATGATACTCCAAGTGTCTCTAGCTGAAACCCATGCCCTTCCCCTATCCTTCAACCTTGCTTACAACATCACTTCTATCTTCCTTCAGTGATCATCATCATTAGCCACATCCTTCGATCATCATTGTTGCAAATAACAAACAGATTCTAGGTTTGTCTGTGGCCAGTACCAGTATATACAAACGTACCAAATATCTTTCATCCAAAAAAATCCTCCTAAATCCTAAACCCAAACATACAAAAGTAAGTCATATCATCCGACATCCAGAAATTACTGTAAACAAAAATGGTCTACATAATCCCTAATTTTTTTTAACTACAGCAACATAAAACAGTAAAATATCATAAACCCACATCACAAATCATGCAAAATATAGTTAAATATCATAGAACCACAATAATCTAATCAAAAATAAAAACCCATAAATCATTTTTTTTTTTTTTTAATTTACCCGTTACTGGAAGTGGATTTGCAGATTTAGGGCGTCAAACGGCA